>VWYI01050004.1:126892-258225 GCA_013399455.1 Anthoscopus minutus | reverse complement strand
CCCTTCCCCGCTGCCCCCGGCGCTGCTGCCGGCCGGGCCCCGCAGAGCGCGTATCCGCTCCCGGCTCGGCCCTGCCGCGGGCGGGGGAGGCGGAGGCCGAACTGCCCGGGCGGGCCCCAGAGGGATCCCGGGAAGGGAACGAATCCCCCCAGCGCAGCCCTGGAGAGCCGGGGGTACCGGGGAAGGAGGGAGCGGCTGCAGCCCGGGCGGCCCCAGCACAGCCTCCGGCTGTCACCGCCGGGCACTGCCGGGCCTGAGGGCAGCCCTGGCCCGGCCCTCAACCCGGCCGTTACGCGACTGTTTCAGCGAGACAAACAATAAAGGAGAGGAGTCAGGAAACTCCTTAGGATTTCCTTCTCATCGTGACCACCAGACAATAGTCACCGGTGCTTCTGCGGGATGTTGTCGGTTTGAAAGCGACGCTTTCCATCCCTGGTTTATTTTGTGAATGTGTGGGGGTCAGGTTGGCCGGGCGACGCGGGGCTGTGTATGCAGCGAGGTTCCCTGACGGGGACTCGCACAGCTGTGCTGGGCAGGAATCGGGGCCTATTCGTGAGCTGCCATTGCTGCAGGCCGCCTTCGGCACTGCCAGGACACACCATTTATTTTTGGTTTTTTACTGAGGCGGGATCTTGGTAGTAATTTCCTGCCTTTCAGCGCCTCTCCCAGTAAGCCAGCGCATCCAGGAGACTTGAGTATGAATAGGTGATAAAAATTGGCAGTGAAATACTGAAGGTGGAAAGTGTTGAAGAAAAAATGTTCAAACGCTTGAAGAGTTTGGATGCCGAATCCAAATGATTAAAATAAGAGCCTGGATGCCAAATCCTGCCTCATCTGAGGGGCAGCCTTTGTGCATTAATGTATGCTTCGATGCTGCACTTTGGCATATACCTGTCTTTATATCAGCCTGTAGTTCTGCAGTAGTATTCCAGTTTAAAAGTTAACCATGTATTCATTAATTGCAGGTTCCTAGTTTGCTTTTTTAATGGTGTAGTGGCATGTAGAAAGAAATGTTTTAAATGGTGATGAAATGTTTCATTTGAAAACATTCTGACCACATGTGAATGCCTTCAATAGATAGTGCTTTCATTGGAAAGGAAGCAAAAATTAGTGCCTGCCTGACTAAAGAAAGTTTGTTGTGGTGAGCTGTGCCACATTTTGAATAACAGAAATAAGGGTGGATGGCTGAGAGATTCAGGAGTGGAGGAAAAGGTATTATTTCAGATCTATCAGTTCGAGAGATCTGTTAGAAGTTATTATTGGGAGAGTGTTTATGTTATTGACATGTGCAAAAAAATAAACAAAAGTAACTACATTTATTTGAGATCCAATAAAAATAGGAAAAACAAATGAGCTGAATAGAACAGGAGAAAAGTACAGATAGGAGGGACTAGGCACTCTATTTAGATTTAAAAAACCGAATGAAAATACAGAAACATATTGATACCATCATTTTGCAAGTGAGTGCTCTCCATCAACATGCTGTTCATCCTTGCTCAACTCTGGTGTCCCTTTTAGAATTACTTCATCCTGCTGCCACCACCATGGTGGATCTCCTGATAAATGCTGCACTATTGCATTTACAGGATTGTGACAAATACCGAGCGCCACATCCAGGATTGAAGTATGGAATTGCAAAAGCAGGAAGATACTAAGGATGTTTCTTACTTTATAAGTTTGATCCACTAATACAAAGACAGAACTGAGAAATACAAATTTTTAACCAGTTCAGGGGTTTTAAGTTATTTCATTCTCCCTGTAGTAAAAAGATGTTGCCCGCTTATCTATGCTATGAGGAAATGAAAACTCTTAAAAATACTAAATAATAGCTCGGTCCACTTTGATGCTGCTTCTGCTTTTCAGAGCTAAGAGAATTTGGAACGTCATTTTTGCTTGCTGTTTTTGCTGGGGAGCAAGTATAACATGGGCAGCCTCAATCAGATTCTTTACCCTGAATATCAGCAATAGAACTAGTAAGGTTTCAGTTCTCAAAGGTTTTGGGTGCCTACCCCAGAGTAGGTAGAATTGCAACTGTACAGTTTTCAGCTGAGCTGGACCCTTCAATACACTTGAAGAGCCTGGGTGTAGCTTTCACGGGTGAGACTTCCTTAAACAGAATGGTTTGGGTAGCCCTGCCCTGTCACATCACTTACATAATGCTCCTGCCCTGCCTCAGGGCCCACAGGCCTGCAAACTTTAGAGAGATGAATTTAAACAGTAAGGGTTCCCTTGCTGTTAGATAATGGTTGTTATCTTACCCTCAATATGCCATCCCTCTGAACTCTGACGAGGAGTTCCAAAGGTTGACAGTCTGATAGACATGGCAGTATTTGCCTTTTACTTGTTGTCAGTGAATCGCTCTTGAACCAGCTGCCCCTGTGACAGCACTGTGCTTGAGGCAAACATAAGGGATTAGTTGCTTTTTACTAAGGTTTTTTCTTACCAAGGTTTTTTTCCCAGAGCAGTTGTGGTGGTGGTTGAGACTAGCCTGGATGGGGCTTAGAACAGCATGGCCTAGTAGAAAACATCCTGACCATGGCACTGGGGTTAGAACTAGGTGGTCTTTTAAGGTCCCTTTCTACCCAAACCTGTCTATGATCCTGTGATTCTGCTTGGATAACTCAAAACTTTCAGTCTTTTCTGACTAAATTGCCCAAGTGTTTGAAACCATATTCCTGATTTTCATTGCCATTGAATTCTAGTTTTTTTCCACCTCTTATCTTATGTCAATCCTGCCAATATTTTAGATACTTCTCACTTTTGGATTTCTCTGCAACATCCAGATGAGCAAGCACCACTGTTATGCTGTCAACAGAGCGTCCTTAAATTGTGTCGGATGTGTAGTGAGAATGTGGATAGAACTGCTGTTTTTATTTTGTTACTTCAGGGCAGAATAGAAATGCTGTTGCTTCATGGGGTTCATATTATTAAATCTGTGACAGTTTTATGTATGGCCTGTCCTCAAGATGTTTTCTCTTTGCTATGCATTTCTGATGTACTTTGATCCCAAAGGGCTATCCATGGGCACTACATTGTCAGCAACAACAAAATGTAGTGTACAATAACAAAGCAGCAAGTTAGACTTATTTTTGTTTCATCTTGTGCTTTTCACTTATGTTTCCTGAGGCAAACCTAGACAAAATAGCTTGTCTGTGAAGTGGCCACTCAGTGTTCAAAGGACTTCAGTTTGTGTTTGATTTGAGCTTTTGGATTTTTCACCTTAATAGTCCGTTCAAAGGGATGTTTTTGAGCTTTGTACCTTGCAGGAAAAATATCATTTTGGTTGGCTTGAATTTTGAAATTTGCTGTCAAACAGTAATATTTGTACCATGCAATTGCATGAAGATTTTGGTGCCTGCTACACATTCTTTAGACCCTCCTCTCTACCAGTCTGTTATTCCACTGTATCTCTGACACTGGTATATTACCATACTTTCAAGTAGCTTCTGTTTATATTTTGAAGCAAAACTCAGCTTTGAAAGAAACCAAGTCAGTTGGTACAGGCAGTTTTCCAGAATCATGAACTGAATAACTGATTAGAACAGAATTTATTCCTCTTGAACCCGCTTTATTTGATGTAATAACCTTACATTACTTGTTGTTTTAATGTTATGTTGGTATTAACAAATTAAATGACAAAATGCATGACTTGCAAGCATGTGCAGTCTTAATTTTATATGTGACAGCAGTGGCCATAATAAACTCTCTGCATCCATCAACTGAGGATCAAGTAAACCTTCAAGCATTAATCCTTTTTCACATTTTCTCTCAGACCATTCACACTGGTACAGCAGCAAGCCTGAAGAAAAACATCAAGTGACTGTGTCAGTCAGGGCAGTGTGCATGCACTTCCCCTTCCTTTCTCTTTGACCCAGTTTCTGCTCTCCTGTTTTTTTACTCTGGCATCTGACTAGACAGTACCTGTTATTTTTTCATACAGTGTTCTATTTCATTTGTGAATTTGCCTTAAAGATACTGAGGCATATCAATAGCTTCTGATGTTCCCATCCTTTCCAGGACTGAATTTCACTTCTGAAAAGCATACATGAAAAATATGACAATGATTTCTACATGCACAGAATTGCTTTTAAATACTGCATATACATAAGTTCCTTTGCTCTTTATGTTTTGGGTTTTTTTCTGCCTAAATATAAATTCTGTATGCTTTGGAAAACAACGTGGAATTGTATTTTGGACAGGTTTTGTCATGAGCAGGCTGTAGTTCTGGTCAAAGATTTGTCGCTCTCCTGAGAACAGCTCTTTCCCTGAAAGGAGTGGGCTTTGACTATCACATATTGTCACCAGAAGGATAAGACAGCATGTGTTAAGTTCAGCTCACTCCCAGGAAGCCCAACTGCTGGAGCTGGGCACCAGATGGAAGATCTTGCTAATCAATGGCTGCTCCAACACACTGCAGTTCTGTGGTGTTCAGGGAATTTTAGCTATTTCATACACCAGCATCTACACTGCAGGCTTGAAGATCATATAGGTTTTTTTCCCCCAGAGGAGGGGAATTTCACTTTGAGATTAGGAATCACTGAGAACATATTTAATTACATCAGGATTAATTACAGAGTCACAGAATATTCTGTATTGGAAGGGACCCTCAAGTCCAGTTCATAAATGAATGGTCCATACAGGGATCACGCCCAGAGCCTTTGTGTTATTATGCCCAAATCAACTGATGTAATTGTGAGAAATAACTGCTTTTTAAGGGTAACTCCTTCAAATTAGACAAGTAGCAGGAATTAATGGTCTTCACAAGAAATTCTGGTTTGCTTCAGAATCTCCATACAAGTAGTTACACATAGAATGGTTATTCAGGCTGGCAGCTGTTACATGTGTTCCATCTCAGCTGATAGCTAATAATTCATTCTAAAACAGAAACTATAACCTCATACTAGCACTACCTGACCTAGTGGGGTTAAAGCATGTCAGCTAAGTGCTACAGTTTTCTCATACTTTCCAGTGCTTGGCTTTGTATACATATAAGCTGACATCTTGGGCTTGGTCTTGACCTTGATTTCATGTCTGAATAACTATGTTAAGAGGATTGCTTGGGGGCTTTTTTTTGCTTTATTTTTGTTTGTTTGCTTGTTTTCTTCTGGGTTTTTGTTGGGTTTTTTGATCAGTAAACACTTAGCTCAGTCTTGCTGGGGTTACATCTCCAGTTGATGGCAGTGTTGATGATGTGCTCCCAATAGGCTGCGCTGCCCAGGTGCACTCACATGCTAAATATTATCTCTGTTTGCTGTGTCTGGCTTGCAGTCCTGATCAGAGAAGACTCTGAAATCAGTGAGTATTTTAATTTGAAAGGGCAGGAACAGTCCCTGAATTATTTTTTCACCTCTGAGAAGAGTCCCTAGAGGCATTTGTTGGGAGGGAGAATGTCTATATCCACAGTTCTCTCCCATGGTGGATAAATTATTGACAGTGCTGAGAAGTGAAATCCTTTTCCTGGCACTGCTCAGAGGCACTAAATTCATCATGAGGCAGATGAGACGAGAAGAAGTGGAGAGGAAAATCACATCAGCCAAGGATAAATCTTTAATGTTATCTATCATGTGTTACTTTGGAAATAGAGTGGTCTGAGAGGCCTATATTCCTCAAAAGTTGTCTCTGGGTTATTCATCAGCTGGCATTGAGGTTTAGATACAGCTCTTTTTTACATAAATGATCATTACATTGCATGAAATACACATCTAGTGCAGCTAGTGTGACATAAAGAGCACAATACACAATACCATATGCTCAGTCTTCAGTTTGTTTGGTTATCCCTCTGAATGTCAATAACCTAGTAAATGTCACAGTAAAATAAACTGGTTTTGTGCAGTGTAGGGTGTTCAGATACTCTGTAGTAGCTGCTGTGTTAATGAGCTGCTCTGAGTGCCCAGCCATGGAAGACTCAGTGAGTGCTCAGCCTGTCAGGGAGGGGATAAGCACTGTCAGTTTGATTTCCTGGTTGCCATTTCCAAGGGCGCATTTCCACCCGGCGTGCAGGCAGAGATAGTTGCCAAGCACCACGATTTTTCCAGAGTCATGTGTTTCAAAGTCCTGTGTGCAAAGGGCCATTAACAATTAGCATTACACCTAACTTGGCATGAAATGCTCCTCATATACTGGGCTTTGCAACTTTACCATGATAAATTTAAGTGTCGTTAAATTCAAGGCAAGGAAAAGACTGATGTGGGTTTTTTCAAAGAAACCAACACCACCCAGTAAAGACCATACGACCGTATACTGTACTAGACTACACATGAGCCCTGTGTCCTTATGCCCTTGTTTGCCCAAGAACTGAGACAGCACAGCATATTTTAGAACCCTCTGGGGAGACATTAGAGGAGTTCAGAGTTACTAGTCTCACATGAGGTATCTGGAGAGAAAAATTCCTTCAGTTAAGCTTTCTCTGTGAGGTTAACTGACCCCTGGCACAGGTTCCCGGAGAGGCTGTGGAGTCTCCATCCTTTGATATATTCAAAAGCCATCTGGACATGCTCCTGAGCAGCCAGCTCTAGGTGACTGTGCTGTAGCAGGAGGGCTGAACTGGATGATCTCCAGAGACTCCTTTCAACTTCAGCCCCTCAGATTCTGTGAAGGACTGGACTCCATATCCTGTCAGGATGGCTCGATTCCTTACCCTTCCAAAGCAAACACACCAGTTTATATTTGGGATTCTTTCTGTTTGCCCACAGGGCTCGTTGCTGCCATCCTGTCAAGTGATAATCCTCTGTTTCAGGATGACCTGTAAAAGAATGACTTGAGGACTTGATGGTCAAAATAAAAGTGTCAAGCAAGTAGGATTAGGCCTCAGTAGAACAGATCCTCATGTGACCTGTTGAATGGCTGAGGTTTTCCCTATAGAATTCCTAATTTCACAAGCTCAGAACATTCATGGGCACAAATTCAGTGCTTGTCTCAGTTTTCACCCTGGAGAGCAGAGTAATGAAATGATTGTGGTCCTTTTCTCACAGGTTGCCTGTGGTGTAGTGGGCCACAGGCCACCTGTGTCTCAGTGGGGAAGGAGCAGTGCTGATGGTGACTGCTTGGGGGCTGTGTTTCCTTCTTGCTCAGTGTTATTCCTGGGTGCTGCTCACACCCAGCCAGCCATCCCAAACTCCTCCAGGAAAGAAGAAACTTCCTTTCCTTGCAGGCATGAAATAACAAACATATTTGTTTTTAAAAAAAGTAAAACCCGCCCAACTCTGGGTATGAGCCTAAAAAGAAACAAACCAAAAATGCACAAAAAAAGAAAAAAACAACCAAACCCAACCTAAAAACTGAACAAAGATCTTTTAAAAGAAGTTGTGGCTAACAAGAAAAAAAGCATGACAAAAACTGGATCAAGTAACTAATTGGTATTTTTTAGGGAGCAGACGGAGAGAAGAGAACAGAGCGTACAGAAAAGGAAGAAGGCATCAAGAGCAGATGTAAAAGAACATGATTTTTTCCAGCAGGACAAAACTGTGGTCTAAACAATACAGACCTACATTTCTAGTGTTGCTTTTGCTGTAGGAGCAATTGCTTTTGTTGCATCAAGTAGATAGGTGATAGAAACATCACAGAGATTATTACTGATGTTTACAAGGCAGGCAGTGTGGCATGGGCTCAGCCATGGATAATGAATGTAGTCCTTGTTAAAGGTAAAAGAGCAGAGAGTAACAATTGTAGCACTATCTGCAGCATTTTACTTCCAAGTATACGATAAAATTGAATTTAATCTCTGAGCAAGTATGTTCGTTCCAATTCTAACTGGTTTTGTGTGGTTTTATCCCCATAGCTCGCACCTTCCCTTCCATTACAAGAAGATTTTGTTTACCACTGGAAAGCAATCACCCATTACTACATAGAGACCTCAGGTAAAAGAAGAAAGCACTCTGGATTTGTCTCTTTATTGTGGAAACTAGAATTCACAATTTCAGTGTTTTTAAAAAGTAAAGATTAAAAAATATTAAAATGAGTCATGTCTTTAATCAAAATACCAGTAATAATAGCTAGGAATTAAAAATGTCATACTGTTCCACCTGTAAAAGTAGGCATGAAAAATGGTTGAAGTCTTGTTTCCTGAGTACTGTGTAGAGAATTGCACCTTTTTACATCTGACCCAGTTTCTGCCTTCATATTCCATTTAATCTAAACAGACAGCTGCAGAAATGCAGTCCCTGCTGTTAACATTTTTATTGCTTTGCATCAGGGATTTTCTTTTTCTTTGCAAGATTTTCACAAAAGTAATTTTGTGGTCATAGATTTTAGTAGACACAGATGGATACCGTGTGCTCAGTATTAGTTATTTTTGCTTTAGTGTCTTGTCTCAGTGTAAAGTATTTTGATAGCATAGACAACAAGTTTTGTTAAACCTTGCTCAAACGTTATACTGCTTTTCTTAAAAATGGATATTATGATGAAATATGGCTGTAGTTGGCTTTTTTAAACTCCTCTCTGGTTTGATTTTTTTTTTCAACAATTATGTAGCATGTACATTTTAAATTTTGGGCCTAGTTATGAAACAATGATGTTTTAAAAGTTAATGTTGCCATGCTTTCCTTAGCATATTAGTTCTGACCTTCTGCTGCTAGAGCTATTAAATCTATGTTTGAGTCTGATGATCTTGTTTATATCAATATTTACTTGTAAAACTGCAACATGACCCATGGTTCCAAATACCCATCTTTTGGAACACTATGTGATGTTCCAAAGGTGGAAATGACAAGGTGGCAGGGAAAACTGACACCTGCAGTGACATGGTGCAGCATAAAAGCTGACCTCTCTCACAGAGTTTCAGAAGTCTTTTGAAAAACAAGTCTTCTGTCGATGGATATATTTCTGTCCTCTGCAGTAGGAGCAGAATTATGTGTAGAAAATTCAAGCAAAATGCTCCAGGCTAACTGGAGGTTGTGGCAGAGACCAAAATCACTCTGACATGACAGTTTCCCTGTGTGATGTTATTGCCAATTGCATGCAAGTGGCAAGTTATTTTTAGATTGTTGCATAAACAGTGGTAACCATTTCCCTAGGATAGTTGTTCAAGTAGAATTCAGCTGAAAAAAATTAAAGAAGAAAATCTTCATGTGTGGATGTGGTCTACAATATGTAAATGCTACCTCCTGCTGCCAGTGGCATAAATCCACTGCAGTTTCATGACTTTAATATCATAAAATCAACATCTTACCCTTTCCTTCATAAAGTTTGGCAGAATTCTGTTTCATTGTAAAAAGTAAAAAAGAGAAATTTGAAAGCTTTGGGAGAATAAACAGCATCGAGTTTGAATTTTCTTTGTTATTAGCAGAAAAGCCATTTATTTAGTAATCTAGTTTATAAAGGAACTGATCAGCTGCAAAGTAGGCTCATGTTAGAGGCCATTCACAGATTAGAGAATACTGTATGAAGGGTCAGAGAGGAAGTTATCAAGATCTAGTGCATACTAAACAGAAGATTGAGAGTTGTACTTTCTTCTCCCTTGGCCTACTGTCTGGAATTAGAAATTTTCCTTTTTTAACTGTGTCATTTATGCATGTTTTGAATTTTGATGCGTCACCTTTTACCCATTGCCAGATCAGATATTTGCCCAATGCATATTCCAGTGTATATGTTCAGAAAGTTTTCTGTAAAACATGTTAAAAATTTGCACTGTATAAATGGTTCTTTAAATGAATGTTATGTTAATAAGTCTTAAATTTGGAACTGAACTTAAACATGAGGGCAATTTTAAAATCATTCTTAATTGCCTGTTTCCTTTACTTAGATGACAAAGCTCCTGTGACTGATACCAACATTCCCTCTCACCTGGAACAGATGTTGGATATTCTAGTTCAGGAAGAAAATGAGAGGGAATCGGGCGAAACAGGACCATGTATGGAATATTTGCTGCACCACAAGATTTTGGAGACACTCTACACACTAGGAAAAGCTGATGTATGTATCTCAGCAGAACAGATTATCTCTTGTGGGAGCTCCTAGTTGTGATAGAGACTGAAGTTCTACAGTAGGTGGTAGTGTGGGACACTGAACTCTAGGAAAGAGCTGTTTGCTTATATTGCAAATATACCAGTGTTTATTACCAGCATATTACAAGTAGCAGCCTTTTACAGGTGTGATCAGGGTGAGACAGCCCCTGAGCTTGAGACAGAACCCTGACACTCACCACTCTGATAATGCTAATAGTGCAACTAGAAACAGGAGAAACATTTTTATTCAGTGTAGAGCTTTTCTGGCTACTGCAAGACAGTATTGTCACTCTCTGTCCCTTGTTAAATGTTGGGGGGTTCTTGAATGAAAAGTTCTGTGTTAAATACAAATTTTTTATTAACTTTTCTGAGTGTGTTGAACTATTGCTCAGAAAGACTTTGATATCAAAAAGCATTCATTTGAGTTGATCCCCAGACAGCTTTTATACTTTGGCAATGTTGTCTGGTTTTCCATGTCTGCTTTGTGGCATACATGAAATTATCTTCATGGTCTTGGTCCATCCTTGTTGCTGTCTTTCTTGACAGGCCTGTGAGCTAAACTGTGTGGGGTTATGTGGATCATGGGATGAATTAGCTTGGCAGCCCTTGTGGTAGAATGTTTTGTACCACAGTGCAGATGCAGCTGGGAGGCATGGTTTATCCTGTTCCAAGGATAAATGGGAGCTTTCTAGGGTTTCCTTCTCCATCAATCTTCTATGCATTGTCATGAGTTTTTAATTGATTTTACATGAACAGGTAACACAGGACAGTGGCTTTCTAAGCCTGAGATGTTCCTTGCTCTGGAAGAGCCAGAGATTTTTGGTACCTGTTACTGTAATAGCTGTCCTATAGTCAGGCTAAAATACCTGCTCCAGCTGGGCTTAAAAACCACAGCACTGTTGTATTAAAGATTATTGCTCAGAAATAAAGCTCATTCAGTAATCTCTACATGTTGTCAAGAAACCAAGATGAAATGGTGACATATGTGAAGTGGGTAATTAGTAGCGTGTTTGTAAGAGTTGAGAGAAGTCATTCTGTACTCATACAAATATGTCTCTACAGGCAATTCTTGTACAGCCTGTCTTTACACTTTGCCACTTGTGAGTTGATACATCTGAAGTAAACACACAGTTCAGTGCTTGCAAGATGTTGCAAAGATCTGGTGTAAAATGAATACTTCCCTTTCACAGCAGTCAGTGAGACTTACTGCATTACTGTGGATGTGGCCTGATGGTATATATCTTGCCATTCTGTTCAAAGGATTGCTTGACAACTCAGCAATGATTAGGGATTAAAAATCTAGAGATAATTATTTAGAAAGGAGAGACAGCTTAGGCTGTTGTCACCTCAGCTGCATTCAAACATGCAGTGAACCAGATAAGGGAAATTACATGGGTTAAAATTATTAGCATTTATTAATATGGTAAAAAACATAAGTTTGGGGGACTTTAGCTAGAAACAAAGGTACATAAAGGCCCACAAGCCATCAGATTTTCTGGAGATAGGAAAGTCCTTTCATGTGATGCAGTGCATTAGGAACAGTAGAACAAGAGTCTGCATGCTCTACAGGTATTTGTGATTTATATTCTGCTCAGGGAAAGCAACAGCTTTCTCTTGTCCTAGACCATCTGTGCATTTATAAATGCTTTAGCTGGCTAAGGTTAATTGCTCACGACTTTAAGCAACCTGTAGGTATTAAGATTTTTATAGTTTATCATTCTACATTTGTATATACTGACTCACTGAATTGCTGGATTTGGTGGCACAGTACCTTAAAAGACATTTGACCTGTAGCAAATTAATTCCGAGTTAATTTTCCCTTATCACTGTAGTGATATGGAATATTTTCTGGAAAGATTGGTAGAAGCTTGCCCTAGAGCAATTAACTGAAAGTATGAATAATTTGAAAGAGGAAACAGTAATGAGATGCAACATTTTTTATTGATCTCTGTTAATATTGATAAAAGTAATCTGTTAACAGATGGTGACTTTGTAAAAATACATTTGGTTAAATTATTGCTGTTTATTTAGCCATTCTGAGTGAAAAAATTGCATCATCTATTTTTCTCCACATTTATTGTATTTTTCTTGTTGTTCATCTGTTTTTTCCAGTGTCCTCCAGGAATGAAACAGCAAGTTCTGGCTTTTTATACAAAACTTCTTGGAAGAATACGGCAACCTCTTCTTCCCCACATAAATGTTCATAGGCCAGTGCAGGTACTGTTCAGATTTTAAGTAAATGATATTTTTGCATGACAAGTTTCTTTTATTCTGCTTTCTTTTTTTTTTAATAATCTTATTAAAGAATTATTTCTTTAATTCTTCCATTGTCAAGTGAATTAAGGAAATTGCTTGGGTGCCATATCAGTTGCTTTTTTTTTTAATATGCTGATGTTTAGAGCCTTGGACTGCCACTGCAATGCAAGTCATAAATAATAAAGAAAACTTATTCATAGCAGTCTAAGTCCAGATATGTTCAAATCCAGAGAAAATTTTCCAGTCAATATTCATGTAGTATGTATATAGAAAAATAATTCAGTCTATTATTCCTAGAAAAAGCAATAACTTTCTGTCTTGATTTTCTTTATGTGACAGAAATTAATAAGGCTATGTGGTGAGGTTCTGGCAACACCAACAGAAAATGAAGAAATTCAGTTTCTCTGTATAGTATGTGCAAAGCTGAAACAAGATCCATACCTGGTCAACTTCTTCCTTGAGGTGAGTAAATCAATTCAGAATTTTACAGGTGTATTTACTGTGTCATATACAAAATCCAGTGGAGAACTGGTGGTGTCACATTGTGCTTCACAGCTTTGTTTTCATTCCATCTGTTATTTTTTATCCTTTGATATTAGAAGTCTTGTTTGGAATTTTTTTTAATCCCAGAGACTTTAGACATCTGATTTTCACAAGAATTTCATTAAGGCTCACAAATTCACCTGCCCAAGGTCCTTTTCCTTTGCAATGAAAGTGCCTTTAGAGTAAGGATCTGAATTGCAGTGTAGAACACTGTGTCAGGAGATCCTGGCCTTCTTGTGTTGTTTTTTGTCATCCTAAGGAAGGCCAAGGGACAGATAGCAGGGGGCACTGAAACCTTGCAAGTTGCTGAGTGTTCTGCTGGATTGGTCCCTTATTTGGTAGTGGTGCATATGCTGGAGCTGCAGTGCCAGCTCACAATCTATGGTACAACACCATCTTCTAACTGTAAGACAGCCTGTAAGTATCTGTACTGCCTGCTTTAACATGTGGCATTATGAAATCAGAGTGGGAGGATAAGCAGTTTCTAGACTGACATTCAGTTCCTGTTTAGAAGGAGCATAAAAAATTTGGTTTATAAAAGTCCATTTAGAAATGCCTTTTGCTCCCACTTTGCTGTTTCCTATGGTGACACAGTCTTTATTAAGTACATGATGCTTTGCTGAAAAATATTCCTTCAGGACTGCTTTACAAGCTTCCACAAACAAGGTCTCTGACAGCAGAGGCTGCTAAACTGCAATAAGATGTTATTTTCCACTAAGTATGTGATTATCATTTGCATGTCAGTTGTAAGAATCTATCTTGAGTTTATTTTTATCTTAATTAAGTATTATCCTGATTGCCATTGTATCCACTGTAATTGTATAAGCAGAAATTGTATAAGGACTGAAAAGTTAATGTTTAAACATTAAAAGGACTCAGAAGCAAACTACTGCATATATTACATGCAAGATATGGTAGAATTCTAAACCAGGATTACTTTTAGTGTTACTTGTGTAAATTGTAGGTTTAAGCCTCTTAAGCCCTTGCAATCAAACCTGAGAACCTCAGTCATAAGAACCACGAGTGTTTTGTCCTATTTTATTAGTGTTCTTCCCCAAATTAGGAAGATTCCAGTATGAAAAAACAGATATGGAGAAACAGTTGATTCTGAGTTTCAAAGGGGTTTTGTTTCACAAAATGCTGTCTGTGGAGTTCAGGCAAGCTGGCAAGTATTTCTTGTAGCTCCTGTCACTTCACAGTATTATTCTAGGTACTGTAGCCTAAAACATTTGTTTTCACAACTTGTGATGGTTGTTTCCAGATCAGTTACGTGGGGTGCAGAATTGTGCTTCATTAGAATGGCATATTCTGGTTGTTCACATTCGGCCTCTTAGAGGTGCTGTTGTGACTTGATCACTTTCAAATGCATGAAAGGGTAAATTTACAGAATTCTGTGTGGCATTTCTATCTCCAGTCTCCAACACTTACAAGATGAAATGCAGATGGATCTCTCCAGAGAGTGTTTGTATCTGTTACTTTTGCTTCCTTGTTTGACAGTTTCCAATAGGTTTATACAGGATTTTATGAACACAAAAACCTGGTGTCTACAAACTCACTTCCTTCTATGATTCCATATCAAATAATTTGTTGATAGAATGCTGGTTTATGTTTTAAATTTCATATATATATAAAATTATATTATATTAGTTAATCAGTATAGGTGAAATCTTTCACCTATATTGCTTAACTAGTAAGCCTACATGGCTTAACTGTATTGCTTGGGCAAGTTATGTCTGTTGTGGAAATAAGAACTGGAAGAACTTCATTCTACTTTATTAAAACTTTAAGATCCCTATACTAATTTTATTTTGGCTTTAATGTATTCCTTTTTTTTAACTGAATTTTCCTAGTTCTTGTGCAGAGAGAAAGAATATGCATTGTAATGTTTATTTATCAGCTCTACTTCAGTTATATTTTAGGGTAAAGTTACCTCATCTCATCCCATCTTAGGTGAGATACTTCTTTCAACTGATTGTTTCTGGTGAAGGGACACTTAACTCTCAGTGCTTCAATTTCTGGTCTTGAGACCTTGAAAAAGTTCTCATATAGTGGCTAAATACTTGTATCTTCATTTTATAAAATGAACAGTAGTTTCACTATTCACTTCTACTTTCAATACTTTTTATTTCTCACCACAAATTAAGTAGAGATTCCCATTAGCTGTGATATCACTTGATGTCTTCATAGAACTCTTTTTAAATCTATCAGAATTTAGACCTGGTATCTTTCACAACAGATTTTAAAACCAATGTTTACACAAACATCACAAAAATACAAAAGTGTGGTTTTATATTATCTGCTCTTTGTTAATGCTGAATTCACAAGTACTTTGTTTAGAAAGCATTGAATATGTGTTTTATGTAACCTTTTCTATTAGGTCATTCAGGATCCTGTTTTGCACCTTTGCAGGAGGCAGGTGAGCAGCTGAGCTGCAGAATTGCATGACTAAACAATAGGAAACATAAATACACACAAAGATTCTGCCTGTGTGTTGCTCTATGTCCAAACTGCTTTATGTCACCTGCCAACGTAAGAATAATTGAGCTATGAACACCTTTCTAGGGGCATTAATACATTTATATATGTTAGTTCTCTCATCACTGCCTTGGCTAAATAAACAATGGCCTTTCAAATGGCAGAAGAATCTAGACATGAAGTAATAAGCCACTTTAAGGTAAAATAAGTATTTTATAGAATATTGCCCAGTTTTTGAAAAAAAAAAACCTTTTCCCTTTAACAACCCTGCCTGCAGCTTGAGTAGTGCCAGCAACAGTGTAAAGTCCAGGACTGAAATGCTGTTCCAACCTTTATGTGCAAGGGTCACAGTTGTGATTCAGATATTTCTGTGTGTTGGTGAGGAACATGGGATGATACTGAAGGACTGCAGAAGCTCTGGAGATAGACAAGCTCAGATCAGACAGGCACCTTTTTGTTGCTTTGCCAGCTTTGCACTTTTCACACTGTCACAAAAACCCAAAACTATACAGAAGCAGTAAATTTTTCTACTGCATTCAAAGATCATCATTTTATTATAGCATGCAATCTGCTGCTTTTACCACTGGTTTGCTTCTCCAGGGAATTGGTTCTGTGAGTGCATCACAATGCCCAGTGCAAACTCCCCACAATGAATGCACAGCCCTCGAGCAAGTGTTCACAGCAGCTCTCCAGTTTGCTGTCTGACTGTCATGTACTCACTCCCTGCTGGTTGGTCTGAGCTAAAATCCATTAATCTCAAATGGTTAGTCTTTTAAATTATTAATGCTTGAGATATATTTGTAATAATTTTGGTGTTAGCATAGAGAAGGGAACCGTTTGAATTTATAATCTCAGTACAGTTCTCACTTGAAAGAAATGTCTTGTGCTGCATTCTAATTTATGATTCCAATAAAGTATTCTTCACCTGTGCTTATGCCAGAAGAACACTGAATTCTTGCCTTTCTGTGAGTTTCTTCATGGTATCACAGAACACACATTTAAATCTCTTTTTATGTGTTGGAGACAGATTTATGGGAAGACAGATGGGTTGCCTTTTTTTAGGCAAAGCAGAGATGGTTTGAAGCTTCCAGGAAGGTTCTGTGTGACCTCTTAGAGTATCCAGTGCCCAATGCTAACTTCTGGTATCTTCTGTCCTTTCAATCTACTCAGTTTTTTCTTGACAAACACAATTTGAGAGTACTCTGCTGTCAGAAAAGTGATTTCTTTCCCTTTCCTGTTGAAGGTAAAATCTCAAGAAATTTAGAATTATTTTACTTGTGTGATTCCAACTGGAAATAGTGTTTCAGACATTACATGAATGTGAGGCTTTGACACAGAAAGGAATGTTTTATAATAAGTGCTAATTTCTAAAAGTGCCACCCATAAGTTTAAAACTTCTGTCAAACTGTGAGCACATCAAGTGAATATGTGCCTTCAATAGTGACAGAAAAAGCTGCCATCTTTTTGTAAATGGCATATTCAGCCTTGAAACAAAATGTATAGGGCTTAAGAGAAATTTAAACAGATTTAAAAGTGTCCTAGGTTTATAAAACACCCACGCTCCCACAGCCATTTACGTTTTACATGGTTACTGTATCCAGCCTTGACTACTTCAAATGTTGATGTTCAATAAATTGCTCTTAGTAAACTCCTGCTTTAGGATGAACAGTAATTTCATCTGTGTAATTCCAAAAAAATGCTTTGCAGAGTAAGTTAAAAGCAATGGCTCTCCAAGGATCAGCAAGTGTAATCACAGAAGACATGATAAAAGACCAAGAGTCCGTGACAGCAGACACGGAGCAGCCTGGCCAGCCTGAGGAGGTGCCTGGTGCTGCTGCAGCCGAGCTCATGGAGAGGGAAGATGAGCTCCCACAGCAGGCAGATGAGCTCTCTTTCAGTCTGGATGAACTCAATGTCACATCACCACCTGAGTCCTCCACTGCTTGTCCAAATCAAGACTATAATTTAGTGAATTCTCTACTAAACCTCACTAAAAGTCCTGTGAGTTGTTGTTTTGTTGCATTTTTTTTGTTTGGTTGGTTTGGTTTTTTGGGGTTTTTTTCCACTCTATGTGATAAAATGAAATAATTGGATGCTGTGTGCAGTGGGCAGAGGAAATGAATAAATACACTCTATTGTAGCTATAAAAGTGAAATGAGGGGTTTTGCAGGCACTTTTAAAAATTGGTAGTTTTTCTTGCAAATTCAGATTAAAGTAAAAATACTATTTTAGAAAATAAATGCTAAGCTTGTTGATGGTAATATAAGTGGGTTTTTTAAGAAACTTGTGTAGGGTGCTGTATGTTTAGCAGAAAAGCTACACAGGATAATCAAAAGCTTAAATATATCACAAGAGAATGTTTTTAAAACTATTTTCAATTGTTCTGACTTAACCAAACCCACTCTCTTTGTAATGGCACTGAGCTATCTCTAGGAATGGGTTTTCTTTTTAAAAAGCCTGCTATATGTCTTATCCAACTCAATCCTCAAATTCAGACTTAAGATTCTTTCAGAAAATTTAGAAGAGGTTTGAGTAAGCCTGTAATTGTTGCAGCAGTGCTGAGAGCAGAAAACCAAGTCTACCCCTGTACCTCATTATTGTTACATGAATAGTTTACAGGACTTAGCATCTTGGTCTCAAGCTGACCTACAGCTCTAGTTCTGTCAGCTGGAAGACTGCAGCTGGTATTCTTGTATTAAACACAAAACTGGGTGAGATTCTTTATTTTGTAGCATCCAAATTCATTAGTGTTAATAACTGATAAGGCAACAAAAATAAATGCATTCAGTCACCGTGGGGGAATTGAGAGGTTTTATTTGGGAGGTGTTTGCTGCTTGATTTCCAGTGAGCTTCATTCACCGTTTGATTAATTCTTCCATGCCCTTCTGCCAGGACGGCCGGATAGCAGTGAAGGCCTGTGAAGGTCTCATGCTTTTGGTGAGTTTGCCAGAACCAGCAGCTGCCAAGTGCCTGACTCAAAGCACTTGTTTATGTGAATTGTTGACAGACAGGCTGGCCACCCTCTACAAAGCCTTGCCTCAGTCACTGGATCCCTTAGACATTGAAACAGTGGAGGCAATTAACTGGGGGTAAGAATTTTATTTTTGTATTTAATGTGACTTTACACCCCTCCCTGAAACTAATTTGATAGGTAGATAATGTGTGTAAAATATTCCCCCCACACACACAGGCTAAAGCCTCAAGGGCAGAACTGAGATAGAGCTGCAGCACAGTGTTGCACTTTGGGAGTCCAGTGTACCTGTGATTTCTAGCATGGGGCCAGGTCTGCCTGCCAGTCCCTGGCAGAGATTCCTCAGGGGGCAGGTTTTCCCCCTGGATTACATTAGCAGTTTATAGTGGTGTCACTGTAGTATCAGGTATGGATTATATTCTTGTGCAGATAGATGTCAAGGATTTAGGAATCATAAACTTCTCACTGTACACAGTGGGCATTGCAAGCTGCCATGAGGGGCAGGAAGGGTCTATTTGTTACCAGGCTGTGTCAAAATTTTTTCAGAAAAAGGGAAGAATTTTCGAAAAGAGTTACTGCATAAGTCATCAGCCTGAAGCAAAAGAAATATGCCTGTTATCCTAACTGCTTGTGATTTAGATTCTTAAAGCATTTTTCTTCCCCACTCTACCTTCATTATTATGAATTGCTCCTGATCTGTTAGTACTGAGACAAAAGTAGCTATTTGCAAAATGCCTAACAAAATTTCTGGTGGTTGGAGTTTGAAATTAGAGGGAAAAAACCCACAGTTTTACTTGTGGGATAAATAAACATTGAAGCTTTTTACCAAAGAAAGTGGTGTATTTGTTATTCCTTAGAGCCCTTAAATTGAGATAGATGTTTCTTTCTGAAAGATACAGTCTAGTTCAGGTATACACTGTGTGGTTTTGGTCGGCTTGCCTGAGGTCACTTACAGAGTAGAGAAGAGCAATTGCCTTCATTTTATGATTCTGTGACTACAAGAATTACTGATTCATTTTCTGTGGTCTGTGTTTCCTGGAAGAACAGACTTGGTGATCAGTTTTCCCTTCTCACTCCAGAAACACTTAACCAGAGCTCCTATGCTGTACATTCTGTGTATCCTTTAGCATGCACTTGTGTTGTGATGGCACTGCCAGATCCATAGAGACTGGCAGGAAAGCTTTTATAATGTTCCCTTCATTACAAGTAGGTCTTTAATTATTCTGTTAGGTTCAATAAGAATCCAAGGAGTCCAAGATTCTTCAATTACTTGTAGATGAAACAAATATTTTTTTCTCTCTGTCCTCTAGCTTGGATTCCTATAGCCACAAAGAAGATGCGTCTGCTTTTCCAGGGAAAAGAGCATTGATTTCATTTCTTTCTTGGTTTGACTACTGTGATCAACTCATCAAAGAAGCACAAAAGGTTTGAAATGTGTTCAGATGATACAAATGTATTCAGAAAAGAAGTAGTTATGGTTGTTTCCTAGTTTCTGAGTCTGAGACACACCATTCTGTACTTGTGTTTCAGACGACTGCTGTTGCTATGGCAAAAGCTGTGCGGGAACGATTCTTCATTTGTGTTATGGAACCTCAACTGATGCAAACGTGAGTAGCATTCCTGCAAGACACAGCAGAACACAATCTGAATCAAGCTGATTTTTGGGAGGACAAAATCCTCTCCACATCTGATATGAAAATGTTTCATTCAGTTCAGAGATTGGAATCCTCACGTCAACTGCGCTGTTGCACCGCATTGTTCGTCAGGTGACTTCAGATGTCCTGCTGCAGGAACTGGTTTATTTTATCCTTGGAGAGCACAGAGAGCCAGAAACACTGACAGACATCAACAGGCATCCATTACGACACAGGCTGATCGAGCACTGTGATCACATTTCTGATGAGGTAAGGAGTGATCTGACACAGCAGTGTCTGCTGCCCACTTCTGGAGTGTGGAGAGTCTGTAAAGATGCCATTGTGAGGACTTCTCATATTTGTGTCATGTTTTTTGCCAAGAAAGAGAATTCTGGCTCCCAGCCCTACAAATTCCCTTTAGAAAATTAAGTCAAGCTGTTTTCTCTACCTAGCATATTGCTGCTTTTTTTTTTTGCTAAAGATTCGCATCTTTAGCATGTCAACTCTGCATATCCAGTTAGACTTGCATATCTGTAAGAGAGAGTGAACTGAGTTTTTGTAATTGCATTTAACTTGTTGCTGTTATTTTCCACATTGTGTCAATTTTGTCTTACTATCATATAAGATACAGATAAAAATTTGGGGTTTATATAAACTAAGTGTGGTTGCAGAATATATGAAATACCAATTAAAAGAATATGTGGTAACTTCAAGCTCTTTACTACAGTAAGCATCATTAAAATAATTTACTTCAGTAAAATCCCTCCTCAGAACCTGCTTGTTTCATTTTTTCCATGAAACAGCCTCAGCCTTCTACTTTTTCAAATAAAATCAAGCTTGCCTGAAATACAAACCTGTACTTTCTCATATCTATTTTTTCAGTGTGCCTACCTGCTCACCCTGTCAGAATGAGTTATCTCTGTAAATTAGTTATCTTTGCAAAGCTAAGCACTCTCAAGGACTCTTGAAAAATTGTCTTTGTATTGCTTAAAGTCAATGTTCCTTTAAAAGCCTTCATAATATCTCCATGTAAAAGTCTTAGCCTATAGATGTAGCCCAATATCCCAGTATTACGTTCTTTTGTTCTGGGTATTTAATACTAACATTAAGTCCTGATGTGGGTCTCATTTGCACAATGACAGCCATCTTCCAGAATGGATCTGACTGTAGAACAGAAAGCTAAATTCTGAGTTCTCTGTATGTTCTTTGTATTGTTATTTTGACAGATTTCAGAACAGGTTTTTTACAGGGGAAAAAAAAAAGCATTCCCATATTGATTTTCAAATGTATGTGAACTCATCTGTGTTTATACTACATGTAGATTCATAATTTCCTATTTTTAATGAAGGTTTTTATTTCCTTCCATAACGTCAATAAGTGATTGTAATGTTCTGGGATGGACAAAGCAGATAAAAGGCAAAAAGCACTGGGCAGCAGTGCATCAGTTTATTGAGTTTTTCACTCTTTCTGTTGCAGATCAGCATAATGACTTTACGAATGTTTGAGCACCTTTTACAAAAACCCAACGAGCACATTCTTTATAATTTGGTTCTGAGAAATTTGGAAGAAAGAAACTACATGGAATACAAGCCTCCCTGTCAAGAAGATAAAGATATGGTAGAGAATGGACAGATTGCTGGAGCGGTGTAAGTTCCATTTTTAAGAGAAGTTTTCACAGGAAGTGATGTAGATCCTTCTTTTTAGAACAAAATGGGGTCTTATCCAGTAATTGAAAGAAAAATGAGCCTGGAGAGCACTTGAGTGCCCTGTGTATTAATCCATATCTGTAAAGTGATGCAGAAATTCCTACATCAGCAACTTATGGAAATTCTTAGAACAGGAATAGAAAATCTAAAAGTACCACAAGCCTCTTTGTAGGACAGTAGACACTCAGAGGTCTTCATGTCTCAATTTATTTATGCATCTACCAAGCTTAAATCTATGCATGTTTTGTTGCAATCAGTGAGAATATTCTTGCAATCAATAACTTCAGTGTCTTGCTTACATTTATGTTCATAGTCAATTTTGATGGAAGAACATTTCTGAGGCAGTACATAAAATAAATAAATAAAATACTGAGGCACTACATAAAATATATATGCTAGGTAGCTCTAGTAACTCAGTGTTTTAGTGAAGGAGAGGTAAGGACTGGCCACACAAACCATTTTAGTCATCTAGAATAATTTAAATATGTCCTGGAGCAGAATTCTCTCCTATGAAAAATGTGGCTAAGAAATTTTAAGTGACTTGATGCAGTGATTTTGTCTCATCTGTTGTTCAGATTGTTGGGTATTTGCAAAGGTTGGTATTTCTGCATATTAATTAGGTTATACAATGTGGATATTGTTATGTTCTGGAAAACATCCTTGTTGTTAGGGAAGAAAAACAGCCTGCCTTGTGACCCAGAGATTTTCCTGCCTTCCATGACATTCTGTGGATGATTGTTTTTGTCTAATGTAATTCCACAGAGATCTGGAGGAAGATCCATTATTTACTGATCTGTCTCCAGATAACACATTGTCAGCTCAGGAGTGGCTCAGTTCTTCTCCACCTGTCAGTCCAGAACATCCAAAACATGACGGGAAGACTGAAGTTCATAAAATTGTAAATAGGTGAGTTGAAACAAAGACTTGAGGAAATGTCTGAATGTGTGGGTGTCTGCACACACAGTGTGAATTAAATGTGTAGTCTGCAATGGATGTTATTCTGTCCCAGCTGCGAAAATTACTCCACAGAAGGAAATTATGTGACATTTTATCAGAAAGTTACTTCTGAAAGATTAGAGCTTGCATGACTTCAACATTAATGAGAAAATAAGAAGAACTTTGCAGCTAATTGAATACTCAGAATTCACAATGAAAACCTCATTGATTATAAAGTTGCTTTTTGCAGAAATATTTGCTGTACTTAAAATGCTGTTGTAGGACTTGACCTTCCTGGACAAGTCTGGGGAGTCCTGCCATAAACCTTTCAGGGGAAAGAATCCCCTCAAACTTCCTTAGAACTTCAAAGTTCCCTTAACACATACATAAAAGGAAGTAATTGCCATGCTAGAGATAACCTTCTGTTCCCTGAAAGTCAGGGGCACTTGTGTCACCTGTGACATACCTCAGTGCCTGTTAGACTCACTGCAAATTGGATATCACAAAGAGGACAAGCTCTGCTCTAAGCAACTTAGTGATGGTAATTCTCTTAGGAACTAATATTAGGACAAGGGCTGTTTGCTCTGTCAATACTTGGTAGCAAAGCAGCCCTGGTGTGTCAGTGCTGACCTATCTGCCTGGCCAGAAATAATCAAAGGTGTTAGCCAAAGGAAGCAAATAGCCCAGAGACAGCCAGAACAGAGTGACAGCATCACTTCTTGCCCTCTTTCTCCCAGTATCACTATTTATAGTTTATGGTGGACATGGTTTGGAGCAAAGACACAAAGAACACTCTCCTAAATTTACCTCATGTAACCTCCATCAGGGAATAGAAATGTTTTCTGATTTGCAGTGTTCTACAAATTTGTATTTTTTGAGATAAGATGAATTCCACCTAAAAAGTCAGCTACTACATATTTCTGCATATAAATTCTACAGGAGTGTCCAGCAGTTCTTGGGGTATGCTGAAGGCTGAAATTTGGAAGCAGAGTCCAAAGACTAGGTTTTATTTTGCTGTCCAGAAATTTCAATGGGTTTAATTTATTTTTATTAAAGTTACTAGTGTTATTCAGAATTTCCTTATGCACTTTAGGTCAGATATTGGTGAAGTAGTAAGGACAGAGTATTTGACTATACACTTGCCAATTATAGTTGTAACAGGAACATTTATATGCCAATACTCCTTTGTGTCTTAGATGTTCTTCTTTTTTTTGCCACAACAAGCTGGTAAATAAAACTACCTATGAAGTAGGTTAAAAAGAATTTTAACTGTAATTCTTCTTCTCTTTTGGCTCATTTATTCCCAAGTATATTTTGTTTTAGCTCTAGTAAGATGAAGTGTGACCTTAGCAAATACTTGACCTATTTAATCTCCATTCTGTCTTCTGATTCTCAGAAAATGCTTCCACTGATGACTTTACTTCTAGTGCCAAATAAAAAAGTTCTCAAGTATATACCTTGTTATTACAAAAAGTAGTTGCAATAGATAGGCTTAAATAGATTTTGTGTTCTCTGTTCTTCACATAAAGTTATGGTAGAGTCTGTGGATTAATTGGCCAGACAGTTCAGCATTGTGTGTACACTGCTACAGATGATGAGAAAGTATTGATCTGGTGCTCTATGGAATATAGTCATTAATAAACTTTTTTTCTCTTCAGTTTTCTCTGTCTTGTACCTGATGAAGCAAAGTCATCATACCATGTGGAGGGTACAGGTTATGATACTTACCTCAGAGATGCCCACAGACAAGTAAGTCAGTGAACTCTTCCTCAGTCTTTGAGAATTTGAAATGCTGATGAGACTATACAAATGGTTCTGTAAATAGTCCTATTAAATGCATCTTTTGGTAATGGAAGATGGGAAAATTCAATTTTCATTTTTAATGAAAACTTACCTTTAGAGATCTTTCAAAGATGAATTCACCTTGTATTGCACTAGTGGGAATAATGGATGACATGGAATGCATTAATATTCATATAACAAATACAGTGAGAGGAAACCTGAACCGCAGATAGATTCTTAATTTGCTTCTGCATTTATCTGCATTCTCCTGGAGAATTGCCTGCCAAGCTGCTTGAAAGAACTAAAGAGAAATTAAAATGCTGCATAGGAGTTATGCAATCTGGGACTTTGCAAATAAAGGCTCATCACAGGGAATGCACAACCTAAGGAATTCAGGTTTGAAGTTGGGAGGTTGGGTAGGCAGGGAAAGCTTTATGATTTATTGTTTAGAAATAAATGCAAGTTTTAATATTACAAGCATAAAGTTTCCTTGGTCAGAGGACAGTCACTGTTTGTTTGCAGCTTTCTTATTGAAACCCTGTGAATCTTCTAGAATAGAAAATATTATGCAAAGGAGCAGAGTAACTGAGAGCTATATTTAGTAGGTAATTCAAAAATCCCATAACCTTGGATTTATGTTATCTTCTAATAAAGATGGGAAGTTTGGATTTCTGTATTTATATTGCTTCATCTGTAGTCTCTCCTGAAAAGAAAGGGAATAGAAAATAAAGAATAAGGAAACAAAGGTTGATGTAAAATTCCCCTATGTTCTATTCTTGGATGCCAGAAACCACTTATCATCGTCGTCTTTCTTTCATACCTTGGGAAAAAGTGTACTGGGAGTTATTAGAGAGCAGAATTGCTTTCTGTCACTTCCTGATGATGATATGGCTACTGTTAAAATATTTTCCCCCTAAGAGTAACCCTGCCTGTTACTGTTATTACATCCAAATAGCTGTTCTGCTTCCTTACTGCTATTTCTGGAAGCACAAGTAGGTAAGCTACAATCAATGCGGAATTTTTGAGTCTGTTTGAGTCTTTGCTTCTGTTTCTCCCTGTGTTCCTTATTTTCTCTGCTTCAACTTGTACTCCTTTCAAGGTGTAATTTCTTGCAAGTGAGACATCAGGCAGCAAGCAGAAATTATGGAGCAAGGTAGAGAAAGACTGCCAGGGGTGTTTGGAAACAAAGAGAGGGAAGAGGAAGCCCTAAAATACTTTTGAGTTTGTATGTTGTGCATGTACACATGCTTTTCCTGTCCTGGGAATTAGGGAGCAGAATGGTTTGGATAGCAAGATGAGCTACCCAGAATGCAGTGGAAGTATGGGAATGTACTCTCGAAAAGAAGGTTAAGAATGTAATTCCTGCTTCAGAAGAACTCTGATTAGGTTGTGTATGGTTGGTGTTACTTTGTGCTTTGGCCCCAGCTGCTTTTTGAGAGCTCTGTTCTCCTCTCACTGCTTCTCAAATTACCTTAGTAGCAGGAATATCCCCAGGAAAATGAGGTAGCTGCTTATAGTGATTTTACTGATAGTATTTACTTTAGAATGACTGATCTTTTTGAGCTTAGATTTATCAATTAGCTACAGATTAGCTACAGATTGTGGTTTTAAGGTGTATGGACTATTACAGGAAATTAAATGGTTTCCATGGAGATTTAAGTCCTCACTACTTTTTTGTAGTTCCGGGATTATTGTGTCATTTGCTTACGGTGGGAGTGGCCTGGATCTCCCAGATCTTTGGAAAAGTGCAATTTAGAAGCATCATTTTTTGAAGGACACTTCTTGAAAGTCCTGTTTGAAAGAATGGGCAGGATTCTTGATCAGGTAAGAAAAAACAAGTTAAGAATTCCATTTCTGATACTTTCATCACTTTCAAAAAGCTGATCTCCATCAGGTCCTGTAGATTCCCATCACTTTCTACAATAGTGTTATATGATTGTGTAATGTGCCATTTCCTGGTCATAAGCAGGACCAGAGCCATGTGCACATACAAATGCACTGGGAACATGTGTAGGAAGCTAGGAGTAGCCTCTGGGTCAGCTCTGTGAGTGTTCATGGGAACACTGATACGAATCTGTGATATCAGAAAGCATTGCAGAGGTGGTAGCTCTCACTAACCTCATTTCTGACAGAAGACAGCTCAGGCATACAAGTGAAGTAACTTGTTTCAAATGCCTCATGACTAGACTGGTACTAGACACTACGTTCTTCCTCCTGCTGGTATTAGAAATGTCTGTAGAACTGACTGTACCCTAAGAATTTTTTTTTAATTTCCTGAACTTCAAAATTTGCTGGGTTTAATCTTTTTAGCTACAGGGATTTTTTTTTTTAGGATTTATCTGATATGGGGCCATTTTACTGAGTCTGCTGACATATGGACAGAAATAAAAGCTCTGTGTGAAGAAGCAGCTTTCTTTAATGCTCTCAATTAGTTGGAATCACAACAGCAATCTGTCAGAACAATGCAGCACGTGTTACTCCTTTGTTTCCTTCTCCTCTTGTGAACACCAGATAATGCTCATGCCTTCAAAGCTTCCTAATGAATTGGCTGACTCCAACAGCTCTAAAGACCTTCTACAGTTCAGTTAGATAGTCAGTGAATAGATTTATGGAAGGAATTTCTGTCTCTCTCTGCAGAGTAACTCTCCTGTAATAATTCAAAATGTAGTGATCTCTTTTACCTGTAACATCTGTGGTCCAGGGGCTGAAAGCTTCATTTGTTAGGAGATTGGGATGAATCTATTGCTGGAGTGCCAAGTAGTGAAATAACTGTCACTGACTGAAAGAAATAAGTTCTTTCATTTCAAAAGATTTATGAAGCAACTTTGCTATGCAACAGTGTGTGGTAACAAATTCAAGAATAAGATACCTAAATATTACTTAGTGGACACATGTAGACAGTGGAAATTTTGTCAGAGCAGCCCCAGTAGTCCCTGGGGCTCTTAGGCTGAAAGACAAGTAGGTGTTTGTTTCAGAGCAGAAGTGAATCGCTGGCTCAGCTTCCTCGACTCTGTGGACTGAAAGCCCCACCCAGGTGCCTGAGCTCAGGTATCTCTTGCCATTTTTGGGCTGTCCTGGATATTCCCAGAAGTCTGTGGTTCCAACACAGATCTTGCAGGATCCACCCTCTGTGGAACCATCAAGAGACCAGCAGATACTTGGGAGTATAGCAGCAGATGTTTGTGTGTGGGCAGGTGTATGAAGTGTCAGATCTCTGTTGAGTCAGCTAATGAGAGCTTAGAAATGCAGACATGGCTAAATGTGTCTGTCTTAATCTGAGGCTGAATTCATCCAAATCTCCCAGATCTGAAAAGGGGAAGAATCTCTTCTCTTATTCTTCAGTGAGATGCTAACTTGAGAGCATAAAGATGGGAATTTGAGGTCATTAAATACTCCTCTTGTAGGTGTGATGATGCCAGTGAGAGTATTACTGCCAATATGCAGTCAGATTTCCCACTGAAGAAATGGAAGGAGGTTCTACTAGTTTTAAATTCTGGGCTGAAGTAAAATGTCAGCTTGTTTTCACTCGGATGACAAAATCAAAGACAAAAGTTTTGAAAAGTAAAGAAGCCATGGTGAAAATGCTTGCTTTTGTGGAAATAAGTTTCTTACTAGAATGGTCAAATCCTTTAAACTAGGCAGGTTTTTTTTTCCTAGAAAATTAGGTACTATTTTATTCCTTATGACTGATAAGCATTTCCCAGCATCTGACAGTGTTGCCTCTGCTATTTGGTTGATTCGGGGAAGGGAGGTAGACAAGAAGCTCAGAATTTCCTGCTGCTTTCCCAGCCCAAAGACTGGTCCCATCTCCTATAGGTTGTTGCCACAAGATGGCCAGGCCTTCTGTGATGGCTCTTTCCCAGAAAAAATAAAGTAGAAGAGAAATAAAGTATTAGCTGTAAACATGGATTTCTCTCTGGCAATTTCCTGAGCTCATATACTTTACAGTTTCCCAGGAGAAGCAAGCAGATGTTTAATCTAGGCTGATTCCATGCTATTTCTTTAGCTGAAAAAATGTTTTACGAGGACTTGCCCTGCAATAAACAAGTGTGCAAAAGCTTCAAGTGGTTGTAGCAGCAAAACAGATAATAACATCTAATGCCCAGCTGTCACATTCACAGCACTGCTGTTGTGAAAAGCAGAGGCTGGGCCTGTCTTCTAATCTAACTTTTATCTGTATTTATTCATAACCCTCTATATAAAGTTCTAGTAGTTAAATAAACATGAGGTGGATGAAAAGAAGCCAGCATGAAAATAACTAAGCACTGTGCTCCCCTCTTTTTGCAGCCCTATGATGTAAATTTACAAGTTACATCAGTGTTGTCCAAACTGTCCCTGTTTCCCCATCCTCATATACATGAATACCTTCTGGATCCTTATGTCAACCTCGCCTCTGGCTGCAAGTCTCTCTTCTCTGTGATTGTCAGGGTGAGTAAGCACAGCAATAATTAGACATAGCTGTATGGCAGTAATATATTTAATAACTTTGTTGTTAGTGGTAGTAGTTGCTGAGTAGTTTAAGTTGGTAAATGTTTATCATTGAAAGCTAATTTTGAATCAAGATTGGGACTAGATGGATATCTCTGCTCATGCTGTTTTTCTTTCTGATGAAGGCTGTTTTTGACAATTAAGTCCTGGATTTATCAAAAGTGCCCTTCTTCTCTAGTTTCATCTCTTCCTGCCAGACTTGCATCCTAGAAGTGCTGGCTGGGTGCCTGTCACACTGCAGTGTCCTCAGTCAGAATCCCTTGCTTACCCCACGCAGCAGCTGTTACTGAGCTGGTCAGGAGCCTGTTAATGATGCTTGCCCAATAGTAAAAGAGGGCTTGGCTCCCTTTCTCCCAGCAGTCCTCCCTGTTCCAAAATACAACCTTCACTCTCTCCCACTGTGCTTTCCCTAGGCCCAGGAACTGGTTTATTGTCTATGTCAGCATTTCAAAAGACAAATTAATCATTGATGTAATTAAATTAAGTGATGCCATTTGCAACAAGAGCAAGTAAGGCTTTTGTATTTCTGTACTTCCTGCACTCACTCGCCCTCTTTTTGGGCAGAGCAGCCTCTGTGCAGGTTGTTCTGCGAGGATGCTGAGGTGGGCACTGAAGCTGCCACTGAACCTTGCTGCCAGGCACTCTGCAGAGGTGTTAACTTTGTGTGTTGGTGGCCTGGGCTTTACAGGTCGTCGGGGACCTCATGGTAAGAATCCAGCGCATCCCAGATTTCACTCCCAAACTTCTGCTGGTCAGAAAACGCCTGCTGGGCTTGGAGCCGGAAGGGCCCATGTGAGTAAACACACTGCACGTTCTCGGGAGGCGTGGTGGGTTTGTGTGTGCCTGTCCTGATTGCCTGCAATTTTCTTCCTGTCCCAGCATTGACCACATGACGTTACTAGAGGGCGTGATTGTGCTGGAAGAGTTCTGCAAGGAGCTGGCGGCGATCGCCTTTGTGAAGTACCACACCTCAGCCACGCCCTGAGCGGCCCGGCCGAGCCGCCCCCGCCTGCGGCCTCCGGGCAGCCGCAACAGCCCGAGCCAAGGCGGTGCCTCCCGGCCAAGGGGCAGGGGATGGTTGGGAAACAAGTTCCTTTCACCAGGTGTTGAGATTGCAAATGGACTTGGAATATGAGGGAAGTTATTTGGGAAGAAACAAACACACAGCATTTCTAGCCACTGTGTGAAAAGCTGCATGAAGAACCACAGACGTCAGAACTTGGTTATTCTGATGACAATGTTTAGAGAGTTTGGGCTCTTGTATGTCCTGGGGCTCACATGTATCAATTTGTTGTGACCATATTACTTTTTAAAAAGCAAATTAATTTTATAACATTTTTATGTCTTAATTTTTTTTCTTTTCAGTTGGATATATGAAAGAAAAACACAGTTTCAATGTATGTTATTAAAAATGAAGAAGTTCAGAAAATCCACCAATCCATATACAATAGGATATGTTAATGAGGGATCATTTTGCTTTTGGTAGATCTTAAGTACAGCTCTGAGTTTGATTCCCCAGTGGTTTACTATAAGAAATCTGTCAGTCTAAAATCGATACTAAAGAAAATTAATCCTGATTCGGCATCGCATCCATAACAAATGTATTTGAAGTGTACATGTCTGTAGGATGTTTGTCATTCCAAGTGATTGATCTCCAGCTCATCCCTGTAACTAGATTTGCTTTAGCTTTCTACAGGGGAACTCTAGTTGTTTGACTCATGTCACCTTTACATTATATGTTAATTGTAGGTCATCAGTAGTTGTTGCTGAAACAGTATTTTTAATTTCTTTTAAATTGGTATTAGTCTGAACTGGTTTAAGAATCTTTTGTGCCTTGAAAATCGTAGCATAAACATTCTGTTATTTTCAGAGCCATTTTTTTTGCTTATCTAACCATCACAGTGATGCCAACTCAGTTAAAGCATTGATTACTTATTTAGGACCAAAATTTGCACCTACTTTTCACAGTGCTGGGATGCAGGAATTCCTTTCAGTGACTCCATTTCCATGTGAATGCCATTAGCCAGGGCAGGCTCTGGCATTGCAGGCAGAGGCCACTGCAGGGTGCTTTGCTTCTGCCCTCCAAAGGGTCCTCACTGCCAGCACCCTGTGAGCTGGCAGGTGACTGAGCTGGACCTTGCAGTCACACCCAGTGACCTGTCCTGCTCTCCACTGGCATGGGTGGGACCTCTGTCCCCTCCTTTGAACAAGGCCAGGTAGAGCTTGTTTACATTGTCTTTCCTTGGTTGTCTTTCCTGCCCCCTTGTTTGCACAGTTAATGCCCATTTCAGATGTCATTGCTCATATGCAAATTTATTAGTCTAGTGACTAATTTATTCAGTCACTAGAATTCTTCTGGATTTACATGACTGTACCTAGAATCAGATTCTGCTCTCTATCCATGCCTTTGAGGCCTTTTTTTTTTAATATTTATGGAAGCTGGATGGTGAGAGGCCTTTTAAGTTAGCAGGTTAATTAGAGCAGTGTCACAGTTAATGGGCTAAATTTGTTCTTGTCACCAGTGAAGAGCATCCTGCTGTAAAAGCTTCCAGTACAAGTTCAGCTGGAGAAGGCAATTCTGGAAACATTTTGGCAGGTAATACCTGTATTCAGTGGGTGCCTGTACTGGGACATTTTTGTAAAAAGTGTTGCATTTCTCTGGCAAACAAAAGCATGTTCTACTTCTTCACCTGTTGGCTTTTTTCTGCATTTAGCTCCAAAGTGTTTTCAGGTCCAAATACCATAGTGGGACAAAGTTTTTAAAAAATTACACTTATTTCAGTTTCGTTCTTTAGAAGCATACCCTGAATGTAGCAAATCACTTTTCGTGATCTGTGTTGCAGACATTCCACATAAGGAGCTTCCTTAATATTTGACTCATAGTTTAGAACATGTTCCTGTCTATGCAGAGTGATGTTTAATACATACATTTGTTATTTATAAGGTCCCATTTCAGCAAAACAGTTAAAGATAAGCTTAATTTCAAGTGTTTTTTGCTTGAACCACAGTCTTTTACATGAACAAAGTTAAGCAGTTGAGCAGAAATGCTGATGCTTTACTGAATTTGGGTCTTTGTTGGTTTTTCTTGAGCTTAATTACTTTTTCTTCAAATCATTTATTTATTTTTTTAAAGCCTATGCTCCAGAATACTTCTAATGTCCCAATTTCAGTGGAAACTGGAAGTGATAATACTGCAATAAACAAAAGTGAACAAAATGTTAAACAAAACTTGTAAGAGCATTCCAAGTAATATAAGAATTGATAAAGGCATTCAAGAATTGCCTGATTTCAAATGAAAGCATTAACATCACTTCCTTTGTTTTGCTGTTTTCACTGGTACCTGAACTCATTACACTGAAAGGCTGCAGCCTCTGTGGTGTTGTAATGCAGAACACTGCAGAGCTGCAAACACTGCTCCTTAGGCTTGTGATGAGAAAAATAAGAAGATAGAACTATGATTACTCTTAAATTCAGGCTATGATTGTTCAGTCTCCAGTGACGTTGGTGATGTTTTCTTGCAACACAAATGTTATTTAGTCAATAAATTTATAAGACATGGATCTGTCCTCACACAAGTGAAGCAATCCTTAAAATTGCTTTAGCCTAAACTGCTTTGGTGAGTGCTGCCTGCAAACCCTTAATTACCATACCTGATGACAATGACCTTTATTTTTGTAAAAGTAATTTAATCTTTCTTAAGAGATGGAACTCATTTAATTATTTTCGTGGTGATATTTTTCATGCACTTTTATTTTTAATGATTAGAAGTTAGTTCAGGTCCATGTTTTCACCTTTTTGATCTATGCATGTCATTGAGGAGCCCATTTTGTTTCTATGTGCATGTGTTTGTATGTGGTTATTTATTACCCAGAGGGGGCCACTCAAGAAAAAAACCCTTGGCTTGAAGAGTTCATGGCTTGTGCAGATCCTCCAGGTGTCAGTGAGAAGATGAGTGCTCATCACCTTAGAGAATGGGGCCGCTGGTATTAGACTGAAATACTTGAGATGGGATATTAGAATAATTTTTTATTTCAAAAAGCAGATCCAAACCACATTCTGATCTTGATGCACATGTGTGTAAATAGAAGCATTGTTTTATAGTTTTTTCATTTATAGTATGTATTTGATTTAGACTCTGATTTAGAAAATTTTGTAATAAGCCATGTTCTAGCTCTGGTAGAACAAGTTTGTCCTTAGTTTTTCCTATGACTGTAATGTTCCTGGTATTCAGATTCTGTCTGTGTAATGTTCTTACTCTATATTTGTCTGTGCAATATAAAAGCTGTGACTTGATGCACAGCTTGAGTCTGGTTGTACATCACCTATGTATATATATACATATATATATATATATATATATAAAAAAGGACCAGAATCCCAAGCTTGCTTACACTATGATTAGTGTAAAGATTGCTACACTTTATTTTACAGGGCACAAGTAATCATGGAATGGCTTTGTAAATGCATGGTAATTTCTACCATAACCTGCTGTGCAATCTCACAGGTGACATGTTATTAGTGCTCTTTGTCTTGCTAGAAGAAATACTAACCTGAAGTACTTGTAAGATTGAAGGGTCCTGGAGTAGACTTGGGGCTACATGGAAAATCCGTATCTGATATTGCATATCATACAGGGTTTTCAAACCATCTCCTCAATGCTTTCTGTGCCCTGTAAAATAGTGTAATTATATAAAATATATCCTCCTTGTTTTGCCTCCTGCCTTGTTTACATTAAACAGAGGATACTCAGTAAAAATTTACTATTAAACTTTGTGTAGGTCACTTACTTACTAACAGTGTTGCCAAGGTTTCACAGATGTGGGAATTTCCAGTGAGGAATTGTTGAAACAGCCACTTTACCAGACATACAATATTAAGTTTTATGAAGGAGGTTGTGATAAAACTCAACTTTTTGTGCTAAAAAATGCATGGAGGATTAAAAGGGATATTCTCAAAATAAATTAATTTCAGTGAAGCGACTGCTTCTATTATTAAAGAATCTGTAATAATTTCTGTATGGGTGACCTTGAGATAGAATATGTTTTAACATTTTACATCATGCCTTTGATCCTGAAGTCCTCATTTATTTTGAGTCACTCACTACAGTATCTTCTGGGACAAACGTGTTTCCTGTACTTTCAGCATGCTCTTGCCCAGGAAAATGGGAAGCCTGGGGAAATGGAAAGGATGGAGCCATCCTGGGCACAGATTAACTAACATCTGCTCTTTCCTGGGAGCCCTGATAGGCTTCCAGAAAGGGTGCAGCTGGTCAAGGCCTCTGTTTTCTATTGCATTTGAGTACAAAGTGTGTCAGTCACAACATTGGTTTGTTGGAGATGAATGTCATGGGATTGAGTGGGCATCATTTCTTCCCTCAGAGCCTTCGAGGAAGGCCTTTATAAACAGGGGTTTTATATTTGTTTTAATATACTTCTAAATTGTGTTTGTTGTATGTTTGTTCTACTTTTGATTTCCTTCCAGTTTTAGCAGTGTTTTAAAAGTCTTGTTGCTCTGTAGGTTCCCTTCTGAGGGCTGCATTTGGATGTTAAACTGTTCCTCCTTGATCTGCAGGTGCTCTTACATCTTTAATAAGAACAGTGCCACAGCAAGATGATGCACTCAACAGCTTTCCTTATAGCCCTCTGCATCTTTCTCCCATCCTCTTGGGTCTCAGAGATTGTCATCTCCCACCCCAGATCGTTTATCTGTTGTGCCTGCATGAGGCATTCAGAGATTTAGGGAGACTTTGCTTGCTCAAGCAATGAGGAAGTTGTATTAAAATGGAATGGTTTGGATCTTCTTACATTTTTTTCTTACTTTGATATTCTTGAAATTACTGAGTTACGGAAGCATGGTTATCTTATGGCACTTGCATTCTGATAAAAGATTTTGGGGCTCTGCATCCTGTTGGGGGGAAAAAAAATAAGGGTGCTACCAATGTGTGGTCTCTACTTCATATTCATTAACTCATTGTACAGATTATCAGCCAGAGTTCTCAGTGTAGATACACAAGTAACACAGGATCTACTGACTTTGTTAACCTTTACATATCAGCAGAACTGGTGCTGTCAAAGCCTCAAGGCTTTTTCTGGTTTGGTATGTGATCCAGTTGGATTAAAGTGGATTAATGCTCAGTGAAGTGAATCTGTCCCAGGTTGTATGAGCCCTTTCAACCTAAACTGTGTATTCCTGGTGCATCCCTTATCAGCTGAGGCTCCCTTTGAATGGTGAGAGAAAGAACTGAAGAGCAATTCAGGAATCAAGTGAAGCATATGGTAGATTAAAATTTTCAGGTGCCATAAGCGTCTTGGAAATGCCAAAAAGAGAGTGTGAAATTTTAAATTGTTCATATTTGGACTGGTTGCCTTTGGAGTTAGATCTGTACTTTTGGAGTCAGATCTGTGAAGATAAAATGATACATCTTGCAATATGGTGTCTCTCGCTGGGCTACTTGATTGCCCTTGCAAGGATCCATTCTGAACTATGCTTCATTGAATTCCTGCTGGTTATTACAATTAATGCTGCTGCTGCTGCTGTAAAATCTGCCACAACAGTGCTCTGGAACTCACAACTTAGCCAGTGTCTTAGAACTTTGACAAAAAAAGTAGATACTTCTCACTAGCTTTGCCTTTCTGCTCTACAGCATCATAACAGGGGGCTTGTATGGTGTCCCCTTCCTCTGGTGAAATATTTTACAGGCTGGAAAGGAAACACATGAAGGGGAGAACTCTGTTTCTGTGCTAGGCTGTAGGAACATATTCTCTTGACCACCTTTATTTTCAAAAAGTTGAAACTCATCATCTGAAGTGAATGGTTCTTTTCCAAAAAGAGGAATCCTCCACAGGGAACCCTAGACAGTGAGGATAAACCTGCTTCAGTAGTTTGCCCTGAGCATGGCAGAAATGTAGTATTTGTTTTGTGTGTTTGAAGATGTGTAGTATCTGAATTCCAGTTTGGAGAGATGAAGCAGGGGAAAATTTAAGTCTTTGTGCTGTGTAATACATACAGCAGGCAGGATACAGGAAGCTCTGCAGCAAATAGCAACAGATCTGATTTTAGAGAGGAGAGCAACAGAGGTAACTAAGTTTAGCATAGTTAAATTATGGCCTAGGGTTAGAGGAGCATTAGTTCTCAATAAAAAGATTTGGAAGACTTAAGCAGAAAGACTGAAAGAATTATGAAACTTTAATTTGTGAGAATGCAATTAGCAATGAAGTAACATCCTTGAGGCAAATTGAAACTCCTTGTCAGAGAAAACTTCCTGACCTTGAATGTTGTTAGATCGGAAGTGGAAGGAGCCTGTAACCCCACACTTTTGAAGCCAGACTGGACAAAAACTGTGGAATGTTTTGGGAACCAGCCTGTGTCATTGAGGAGGTGAGACAAACACACAATTACATCCTCATTCCCAGCTAATGAACGATTCCAGCACGACTTGGGTTTGTTCTGCTAGAAGGCAGGGAGATGGACTGATCCCCGGGAGCTGTAAATGAGGGGAGTTGCTGCAGTCTGAGGAGAGCCATTTTCAGCTCACTCACACGAGAGCCCCTCTGCAGATGCAGCACCCACCGCAGGCAGCGGGGGCACGGCTTGATGAGCAGGGCAGGGTCCCCCCATGCTGAGCTGCCTTGGAGACAAGGAACAAATTATCTGTTCTCTGCATCGTCATTATCCTTTACTTGAGAAGCCCACTTCCCTCATCCCCACATCCGCAGGAAGCACCTGTCAAGTTCGTATTTCTTAATTTGGGTCATGAATTTTTATTTCTTAGCATTTTCAGAGACTCCTGTTTTTACTGTTAGCAGGCTGTCCATCAACACTGCATGTTTCCAGACAATTTTCCTTTCAGCTTCCTGAAAGTGAAGAAAAAAAAAATCTTTGTATTGCTTATCCTGGCTTTTAGACACACATTTTCCTGCCTTGTTAATTCCATCCTTTCAAATCCCTGAAAATGTTTTTTGTCCTGTCCTTCACCTTGAGGATTCAGTAGTCAGCAGTCTGTGCAGCTCAGCAGGCAGGGAGGGTTACAGACATCATGGATAAAATCAGAGCTGCTTCTGCCCACCCAGGTCCAGCTGCAGGATCTGTACAGGAGGAAATCCCATCTGTATGGATGGTGGTGGAGTGGTCAGAGGGAAAACCTGGACACTCGGAAATCTATGGAATATTTGCTGTCAGTAGGAATGCACACAGTCTCCATTCTGTGCTTTGCCAACTCATGACATTTCTGATAATGTTTTTTTTTAAGAAGGAAAAACAGGGATGAAAATTAATATAGAAAGTGGTCGCTGAAGAAAACCAGATAGCCTGGACATGTTTAAAAGGAAGGCACTTAAACAAATGCCTTTTTCTCACCTGGCAGCAGTTTTGAGTTCCCAACAGCTGTGTTTGGTGCCAGCTCAGCACAGGTGTGGGGTTCCATGGCTGTAGGATCAAGTCCAGGGAGGTCTGGTGACCAGCATAAGACATAATGAGAAGAGTCTCTGCTTGTTTAAGCTCAAAGATCCATTTATTGGGGCGACACCAATACAGGAACACACTCAGCTTAATCCAGAGACAGAGAACCCCGAGCAGGGGCAGGGTGGTGGGATTTATAGGGGAAGGGTGGAGTTTTACCATTCCTGGGCTTAGAGAATACCTCCCCCAAGGCAGAGGGGTGGGGTCCACTCTTCCCGGGACTCAAAGCCACAATTCTTAACAATTGCTTCCCCTGGGCAGGGCACCCACAGCCACAGGACTTGGATCAGCTCCAGAATGTGTGGGACAACTTCAAGGGAAATACAACCCTCAGAGGGCATTTTAAAGAGTTCCCACAGAAGGACAGATAAACCAATGAGAGGGGAAACATATTTTATCTATATTTATATAATATATATAATAGATGTGAAATAGGTATCATATCTAAAATATTTCTAACTGCTCAAAACTTTATTATTTTATGCTGTTTCTTTGTTCAAACAAACACAAATTACTAAGGAATGCAGTTAGCCTTTGCTTATATTGGCAAAAGCTTAGCAGGATCATGTAAGACACATACTTAAACCAGTAATAAGTGAAGTATTACCCTCTCAGGGCCATCCAGCAGAAGGCTGCTTTGCTGTTGGTAAATAAGATCTTCCATTAACAGCTTAGAACTCTGCTGTTCCCTGACTTAGTGCCAAAAATTTAGGAAAAGCGGTAGTAGTAATACTGGCTAAGTCATGCATCAAAATTGTGTGAGAAGTTTCATTTTATAGATGCCTATATAAGTATATTAATAAATAAATATAATGTCTGCTTCCCTGGAGCCATGATCTCAGCTTAGGTCATTAAATAAGGAGTTGGTTTAATATCAGCCAATAAATCACAATAAACCTTGATGCTTACAAGATGGCAAATATGCTTATCAGACCATATTTTTACATTCTAAAAGTTCAAGAGTGAGCACAAACCCTTTTTCCCCCTTTTATAATTAATTCCAATTGTCAATTTGATCTACTAATATAATTCGAATTGCCAAATTTCTAAAATAGGTTTGTCTTTTTGTTTCTAAATATCAACCAAACAGAATAATGAAAAAATAGATGCCTTGATATGATTAAATGTGATCTGATCAACCAGTGGGACAGGCCCATGGCTTTCTCTCTCTTTAGTTTATGTCTCTCAAGTGAGATGATGGCAAGGACTGTTCTGGCTTGCCTAAGAGGGGAAAGCTGCAGTATGAAAAGTTTCTACCTTTTACTTCTGGGGTAGCAAATAGATAGACATTATGATGGATACTTTGAGGTTATGGCATATATACTTATCCTGGAAACCATTATTTTCATATTTCATTTTATTCCAGGAAGAAGCAAAGGTGTGGGAACTGTAAATAATGCCATGCTAATAATCCCAGCCAGCATCTGCAGCAGTTGATGCCATTTCAAGGCACATTTTACTCTTTAGCCCTGATCACTGTCTTGTGCTGCCAGTTGTTTTGTTATTTTTAAGCAGTTTGCTTACTAACCACACACTGTGATGCTGAGTATCCTGAGAAATTTTGTTGAGTTTGTGGTTTTGAGTGGCAAATAGGTTTTTCTCTCCCTGTGACAGATGGATGACTTAGTCTGTTAATAGAGGAAGCTGTCACAGAGGAATTACATGTATAGACTTCATTTACATTTTTAAAGTGCAAGCTATATAGGTGAAATTAATCTTTTCAGCTCTCCAGGCATTAAACTGTTTAGTGGAAGGGGCTTGACTTCTTAGTCCTGACTCAGTTTTTTACAGAAACTTTCTGTGCCCAGCAGCTTGTGAACCAGAAGCCCCTAAGAAATTGCTCCAAGATTGGCCTCATTGTTTATTACATCAGTGGAAAAGTGTGGACTGCAAGAGCAAACTGACCCAAATTCCAGATAGAGAAGTTCTCTAGGTTGGGACTGAAATTTGATAATGAAAACTTGCATTATAATGAGCCAAGGTCAGTATAATTGTGTAACTCTACTATTTCAGCAGTTAAAGATTCCGCCTGATTAACCTATTTATAGCATTGTATTAATTCAGTACCATTTATTCCAGATGCTCCATGGAATTTTATAAACAGCCAAGGAGACACCAACCCTGAGTGCAGTATGGAATGAGCTGGCTTTCATTAACTCCTGATATTCTGCTGATCCTTTACCTTGAGTAGTGTATTAGCAGGGTCTGAGTAGGATGACAAACAAATGAGAAACTTAAAATAGCATAATAATGCAGCTGTGAACCCCTGTTGCATTGTATTGCCATCACTGTGGTAACAGGCCACAGGTTTAGTGCCAAGTTTACAAGGTATAAAATGGGTTAGCAAACGTATAAATGAACCCAAAAGGGTCTTACACTGAGACAAAACCATCACCATGAATATCACAGTTCTCCTGGGGAAAGGCTCCAGACACCAGTGACCTTCAGCACCAACACCAGCATGACCACAGAGCCCTGAGGAGCAGGGAAAGGGACCACACCAGAAAATGGGATAAAACACAGGAAGAGCACTTTAAAGTGTTTTATTATTAGCATTGAAATTTTTTGTGCCTAGACAAAGCTGCTTCTTTCTGTGATAATTACATCTGGGCTGATAGTGGCTCTTAGAACAGAGTGCAAGTATAGGAGGTAAGAGGATCAAACACACCAGGAAAAGTTTCATCTCCTGCTGCCAGGGGAGAAGACAAAGCAGGGACAGATACTTCTGATGAAAAATGTCATCTGTTTTGTTGGTGGTTTTGATCCCAACACTCTCCATGCTGTGGAGAAGTTGCTTGAGGGCTTGTCCTGCCTGAGAACAGTGACATTTGATCTGAAATCTGTCTGGAGCCCAGACAGATACGCATGAGGCTGTTGGTAAATGCCATTCTTCAACATTTAAATGGTGCTGTAGCTCCAGCTGGGAGACTTTAGCAGAGTGCAGCCACACCATCCCTGTTAAAGATACAAGAGAACACCTATCTCTAACTATGTATTTTATAAGAAAAGCTCTTTCTCTTTGGTTTGAATATAAACATCTCTCAAGTCATATTCTACTCTACCACTTCCTCCAGGTTTATCCAGAATAAAAGACTGCTACTGTGACAGTCAGTATGACCAGACTGCTGAAATAGAAACACAGAATTTCATTCAGATGATCATCATTATTTAATCCAGCAAACACTAAAATTTAATTTCACCAGAACATATTTTGCTTTGGATTGGGTCCCAAATAATTTCATTCCCTGGTTTTTGCATTGTTTCAGTGACAACCTACTCACACCATAATTATTCTTAAGGGGGCTAGTGTGCTTGTGGGAAACAAAGCTCTCCTCAGTGGGTACCATTCTTAGCATCCATTTGTCTCTTGGTTCTCTGAATCACTGTTGTGAAGCATTTCCAGGGAGCAGATAATCACGATTTAAACCTTTATATTTTCTACCATTTAGAAGCATGTCTGAGCCAGAAATCATTCTGTGGCTTTTGCTGCTGCATCCTTCAGGGACAAAATGTTCTAAAGAGCTAATGTTGCTCTTTCATTAAGAAACCTATTCAGAACCACAGAGAGTGATTTTGACAGTGCAATTGGTAGTTGCTCTAGGGCAGGAGCTTGACAGGAGTCCTATTTTAACCTAAATGAATGTATTCTGTTTATTTAAAGAAGCAGAGTCAGATTTTAGTATGCATGCACAAGTATACACCTGTGCATCTTGTGCTCTCTGCCTCTCCAGACTGCACAAAATAATGCTGCTTTGATACTTAAAAAAAGTTTGCTTCTGGGGAGCCCTGGCATGAAGACTAGGAAGGAAAACGAAAAAGAAAAATAAAGAGAAAAAAAAGGGAAAAAGAAAAAGCAGATTCCTACAAACCCAAGATCAGTCATTTAGCCATGTATCATGTTTTTGTAGCATGAACACATTTTGCTTTTTCATACAGAGTCATAGAATCATTTTGGTTGCAAACAACTTCTAAGATCATCAAGTTCAACCTTCAACCCAGCACTGTCAAGGCCGCCACTAGACAATGTCCACATCTACACATCTTTTAAATCCACCATCCAGGGAATGGTTACTCCAGCAGCCTGTTCCAATGCCTGACCAGCTTTTTGGTGAAGAGATTTGTCCTAATATCCAATCTAAAGCTTCCCTGGTGCAACTTAAGTCCATTTTCTCTTGTCACCTAGGAGAAAAGGCTAACCCACCCATGTTTTTTGGGCTTGAGTGTGGATGGAGAGAAAAAGGCATTTAGTGAACAAGGGAAACTGAAATGAAGGTCACTGAGATTCAAAGTGACAGAAGAGATTAAGTCCTTGCAAAGATGAACAGGGGTGTAGTTGCATGTCATGGTTTTTCTGGTGGCAAAGCTGGTTTTCAAAAGTTCATATCCTTAGCTGCTGGGGACTGTGTTACATAAACATTACACTGGTCATTGCACTACAGCCCAGAAAGTTCAACCAGCACAGGCAAAGGTTATAAACTGCTGCAGAGGTGGAAACATGAACCAGGGTGGGGATGGGCAGCACATTTCCATTTGTCTCCATGGAGCAGAACTGGAAAGAGCAGCAATCTCTGAGAAGGAAGGGTGCTTATCTGGCTAAGCTGTGGCTTGGGGAGCTGGAAGAAGCTGGTTTCTGTTCCTGACCCTGCTGCATGTTTCTGTTCCTGACGCTGCTGCATGTCCCATCACCTCTGTTACTACAGCATCAGAGAAATATTACTCAAAATATTTCTTCAGAAGGGTGTGGTTATATCTCATTAATGCAAGTGTAATGGAAGATGGTATGAGAACACAGCATTGTTATCAGTTCCTCTCATCTTTATAAAAAGTGTCACTGCTCAGGTAATTGCAGCCTTTCAGAATTAGATCTGCTGGTAGTGCTACCAAACACATGTTTTTGTCTTAGCAAAATGTTCTTTGTGAGGACTTTGGAGATCAAAGAAGTATGGGCTTGATTGGAAACCAATTATCTACTGCTGTGTAGACCTTTGAAAACTTACAGGATTTTTATTTCCTTTGCCCTCTGATCCCCAAAGTGAGCAATATAAAGATAAGGAATATGAGAACAAAAAAGTAGATGTACCAAGCAAAGAGTGGAAAGGGAAAGCAAGAATGTGCCTCTAGGTTAGTTGGATAGATTAAAAAAAAAAAAAGAAAAAATTAAAAATCTGGTTTCTCGATCAGGAAATCCCAGCAAGCTACAGGCATAAGCAATATATCTTTCATCTCAGTATTGCTGTAAGTCAGAAAAACAGCCAAACAGGGCTGCAATATGGATTACTCATGAATGTCCATGGGAAGAATATTTTTGTTCTCCATATGCAACTGGAATTACAGTATTACTTGTGCTACTCAAAGTACCATTTCCTTGCTGCACCTTTAATCTTATTGCCTAAATTCTTTAGCCTTTCTCCTACTCCTTTCGTTGTTTGGCTTCATATTCCAGGAAGAACCCAATGCCTACAAGTGTGCTTTGCAGCTCCACCTCTGTTGTCATTTCCAGTGCTGTCCACAGTCTGTGGGCCAAGGAAAGCAGGTGCAGATCTGTCCCCTCCTGTAGCATTTCACCCCCTTCCATGGCCCCATTACTTTAATTTTAGTTTCTCTGTCTGGGGTCAGTCCTTGTACAGGGACAATTAACACTGAGCCTCTGAAATCTGATAGGGATTTAAAGCAATGGGTGAGTGGTTGCCACCTGGTGAGAGGAGGAGGAAGGAGGGGGAGGATGAATGAGCCGCCCTTTTCCTCTCTCATCCGGCACACATTAGCGGATCAATGACTGAAATGGATGAGGGTGCTGCTGAAGTGTCGGCACTGCAGTGATGTAGCTGCTATTAATGGCTAGAGCTCCAGCCCGGAAATTATAGATGAAGAAATGGAAAAAAAAAAAAAATTTCTGTGGGCTCTGGATTGATGATTTGAGGATTGTATTTTAGTGCTTACTTTCATATTTCATAAAAAGGCTACTGTGCACATTTTCAGAAGTTCGCCTGTTAGTTAAGGAAGGAATAAAGTCAATAAACTGTATTTGACCTCAATTCTCCCTTCACTCTCCATCTAAGATACGACCCACAATCAGCAATGGTGGCTTTCCTTTAAATCAAGGTTCATGCTTTTCAGCATATCTGTTTGCAGTGGGAAAACATACCATCAGTTCTCTGTCTGTCTGGATTTAGAGCAAACATACAAAATATTTTAGTTTATATAGCCTGTGAACTCAACATATTTCAAGGTCAAATTCCTATTTCACTAAAATCGCTGACAAACACATGGTTATCTTCAGGCAGCCTGGATCTAGACACAGTAAAGAAAAAACAACCCAAAGCAGATCAAAGCAACCCCAAAATCCCACAGCAAAAGCACCTTGTCTTGCAAAACTGTTGAAAAGGACAAATCTGCTATTCTCAGCTAAGTCTGTGACCCAAGAGAGGCTGTACTCTACCACCAGCAGTCTGACCAATACCAGAATTCAACAGGGCTTTTTCCTTATTGACTTTCTTTGGGCTTCCCTTTCCCTGCAGCAATCAGACAGGTCACAGAGGGGAGCACCAAGTGAGTTCAGCTCGCTCCTCTCTGATGCCAAGCAACACCCTCTGCTTCTGAGACACCAAAAAGTGAATATATTAAATTCTATTGGAAAGATGTCTACAGAGCAGTGTTCCCAATCTCCTCTTCCAGGTTAACCTTCTTTCTGCCTCCGGCTCTGAGGCTTTTCCCTGTGTCCCTGCTGCGGGGGGCTGCTGTAGTTGCTGCTGAGGCCGCAGCTGCCCTTTCTGCAAGCAGCCAAGGGGAAGGCATCCAGCATGGATTGGGTGAAACAGCAATAGCTGGTCCTGAAAAGCAGTTCCTGCCTAAATCCACAGCAGTCACGCCTGCTGTGATGAGGGAATTCTGCCCTTCACAAGATTGCATGACACTGCTGGGGCACCCGCCAGTCCCCACTCCAGTCTTTCCTGCCTGACAATTAATTCCCCACAGCTCTCTTAGTGGAAGCTTCAGTGTGTGCCAAAAAGGTTTTTCTCTCATTTCAGTCTCCTAACTTTTTCTGTGCTCCCTAAATAGCACAGACTGTCTGATAAGGCAGCCCAGGGTGAGCAAGGAGAGGAGGCATCGAGGTAAACAACAACGGATGATTGGGCATAAATATTTCAGAAAAATGTGCCAGCGTAAAAGGCTTGGCTGCAACTATTCCTCCTGAGGGGTCAGGTTGCAAAAGCCTCTTCCTCACTCCCCCAGCATCTGCCTCCCTGGCTCTGAGGCACAGCCACATCCAAGCGCCCAATAAATTCCAGGGATGGGCAAAGCAGGAGAGCAAGTATTTACTTTGCGCTCGGATGAAGAAATGGATAATTCTGCCTTGTCTGCTGGCTAATAATTCTGCTGGCTAATTAAAGCTTGCACAGCCAGTTCGTCATCAGTCAGGGGCTGCCAGCCCCGCTCCCTGCCAGGCCGTTCTGCTGCTGTTAAAGCCAGCCCGATGTGACTCCGAGCGCTCCCGGTAATTGAAGCGGCTCGCGTTCCACACGGCTGCGCGGCCACTGACGGCGCTGGGCTGTCACGGCAATGGGCACATCAGCACTCTGACCCTTTTCTAACAGACTGGTTCATAGAAAACGCTTCACTGCAACCGGTATTTATCTCAAAACGAGCATTATTGAGGAAAAAAAAATATATCTGTAACACCCTGCCCTAAGGATCCGAAGCACAGATTCGGTGTTCCCTGGGGGTTTCTGCGGAGCTGCTTCGAGAGGCTGCTCTGCCCCCAGAGCCCCCGGCTCATCTCTCCTCGGAGCAGAGGCGGCAGAAGGGGATGATGCAGCTGCTGCTCACCTCCCCTGGCTGCCAGGCCAGCTCCTGCCCCGAATACATCCTGCAGAACCGTAGCACAGCCGTGTCACGCTGCAGGACAGCCAGCCCGAGCTTTCAGCTTGCTGAGAAGGTGGGAACATCTTTGCTCTGCTGAATTCTAATGGGGGTTGGACTCTGAGTCTCTTAAGCAGCCTCAGTGCAAAACATCGTGTCTCTAAAGACCGATAAAAAACTCAGGAAATTACTGGAGACTGTGGGCTGAAAGTCACCCTGAAAGTCACATCAGACCCAAACATTGTGTACACAGAAGCAGCTTTAAACCACTGACGCTGCGTGGGTTAGGGTATATGCCAGCTTGGGAACTATCTCTGAATGGATTCAAGTGGTGGGACTGCCCCATAAATAAGCAGACTTTTCACGGTCCAACTCAAATTCATCTAACATTTATGTTTTCTAAATATGTAACAGTCAGGATGCCTAGAGAAAAAGATGTGGAGCAAAATTTTGAGTTCTGGGTTCATCTGAGGGCTTGCGGGTTCCTCCTGTGCCCTTCAGAGCTCAGCCAGCCTTGGTGACCCTCAGCCCTGCAGCCACGAGGCAAAAAATCCTCGTTGTGCTCCTGGAAGGAGAAATACAACCAGAGGTTTGAGGGTCAAAGACTTTGCTCATAGAGTATGGGATATTTTAGAAAAGCTGGTTTCTTGCTTATTGATAATTTTTCCTCTGCTTACAGAGAACGATATTGCTAAACAGAACATTAGAAAGTCAATTAAACATTGCAAAAGATACAAAAAAATAAGCACTTATTCTAAAAATATTTCCTTATTTCTATTTTTCTTCTGTCTGTCTGTCTCTATAAACTCGCCTGACTATATTTACATTCAAGATATATAATCAATATAATTTTAAACTATTTTCTGGGAGATAATTATGTATGTGATGTATTTTGAGAAAATACGGCCAGAATGTGGATTTTCCTAGTCAAGGCCGCTGCTTGGAGATAAATTATTCATCTTTCTTTTAACATGTAATCTATTAATTTTTAATTAATAGTGCAGACAGGACTGGACAATTATTGTTACTTCTTTTAGCCTTTTCTTCTTAGTATAGAAGCTGGAAAAATAAAGCTTAGCATACTCAAAAAGATTCAACAAAATGCTGTTTCTGACTCTTAAGAGTGTAACTCTCAAGACTGGTTTCATTTCACATAGAAAATAAATCTAATATGTGTTATATGAAACTGTAAGGGGAAAGTCACAGAACCAACACAATGGTCCCAGCTTCTTGTCCTCTAAAGGTCAACTTTGACAATGTGACACAGTGTTAAATTACCAGCTATATCCGAGACAAATGGAATTTAAGCTTTATTTTTGAGAATTTAAGTGGGAAAAAGTCTTGTTTTCTGCAGAAGAAGCTTCCAGCAGCTGGAGCTGCTGGTCATGGAGCAGTCACAATAAATGATCTACTATTGCTGAAAAGCAACTTATTAATTTGGCTGTCAAATCACAGAATTCTTTTAGAGTCTCTCTCTCCAAAAGAAACTGAAATGCTGAAGTATGGAAATACAAAAGAAAGAAAATGAACACTTGAACAATTCCACGTCACTATATTGTAGTCCTCAGAGCATCAAACTACTCTGTAAATATTGCTTAATTAAATGTACTTGGATTGACAGCAATATTTAATTCCAACTGCATTATAACAGAATCACTACCTGCAATATTAATTCCAGATTCCACAGCAGAAGCAGGAGTAGGTCTGAACTTACATCCTGATCAAGAATTTATGGTGCAGGTTCAAAAGCATCAAGTCTAAGGAAAATATTAATTTATTACAAGGTCATACAGACCTCCACCTTCTTGATTCATGCTGTCTGCTCCGAACTTTACAGAAGACCTGTGTAAAGGTCAACTGCTTAGTCTGAATGTCATGAAGAAGAATGAAGCAAATAGGGTCACCCCTTCAAATTTTAGCTTCCTAGCCCTGGTACTACATCAAGCAGATATTTGTCTTGGGTGCTGTGAGAAGGAAAGGCATGGAGCAGTGGCTGAATGGGGAATCTAACATGACTACGAAAAATGGACTTGTGATTTGTAGAAAATTCAGGTCTGTCAGTCAGACAAAAGTGAGACTCTGCTAAACTAAATGGGCTTGTTTACCACTGTAATTAAAAAACTTTACAATGATAAGATATTACATCTACATCGCTTACTCTGTGCCAGGAACTGTTCTGCAGAAAGCCAGTAAATTTAATTATGAGAGATGGAAAAGAAATTCCTTTATTTCATGATCTATCCACCCCTGTAATGATTACTCTGGGGAAATTCCCACTGAAGCCAAGCAGATGGCTCCTACCTTGTTGTACACCCAGCTTATTTTCTTTTAAACTATGAAGTGGTTTACAATGCCATTTTTCTCTGGAGCTGCCTTGCATTTGGCAGACCTCTGACTGTGTGAATTCTCTTTTATTGTATATGGGGATAAACGGCTCGTTTTGTTTTTTACCACAGATAGCAAATTCCTCTTTGGATTCATATAAATAAGGACATGAATCAGACAAGTATCAGGTCCAAACATGCTTTCAACAAGATGACTCCCACTGACTTTGTTACAAGGCAGTCAATAATCAGATTTAATGTCACTGAGCCACACGGGTGCATTTTCACAAACACACTTACTGAGCTCTAAAACACTTGTCTATGGACCAATGTTGTACATTTTTGCCTCTGACTAATCTCTTGCTTCCTTTTTGCACAGATATGTAAATCTGCAGCAAACTGGAACTGGCTGGATGAGGGAGCTCCCTGCTTTCCCTGTGCCTGATGGTAACCAGCCCTGGTCCTGAGGGCAGGAGGAAATGTGCCTGTGATACTCTCCAAGGCAACCTCTGCCCTTGTGTCAGGAGCCAGCTCAAGCTCTACACACTGTTCAAGGGATTTACCCAGGACAGAGGTGTGGCTGTGTGTTGTTCTCAGCAGAAAGGTAGATTTCTGCTATTTCTCCTTTCTTCTCATAATCATTCCAGGCTAACAGAAGGAATATCACACAGGTTCTGAAAAAGTGATGAACACTGATGATATCTCTCTGGAAACTTTTCTTGAAGTCAAATCTTTGTAAAACTACAACTGCCCAGATTAAAGACTGAACCTAAACTGGCAGGTGCCTGATTGAGGAATAGTATATACTTTATCTGATTTGAGACTGTGTAGCTCCAAGGAGTTCTTTAAAGAGAGATAAATCATTAATCCCCACAATCAGTTCAGAGCAGCCAGAAAAGAAGATAAAGTTCCTGTGTCTTTGTGCCACATATACCTCCAGGCATCTTCTAACAGATTTCTCTGCAGTTTGAATTGAGCTCTCTGCTTCAGAGTCGGAGACACACAGGGAAGCTGAGTTTGAAATCAAAGAAAATTGCTGAAAAATCTCAAGAGATATAATTTTAAATGGATGGTGGTGTGATGGGGGAAATTTATTTGCAAGCATTATGTCATATTTTTTCTCAGATACCCATTAAGAGCATGCACAATACCTGGATGACTTAACCTGTGACCATTATTTATTGTAACCTGTGTTTTCCCCAGAGTGAATGCCTGAATTCGAATCTTCCATTAATGGCTAAGTGCACTTCTGGGAAGGGTAAACAGAACAGCAAAGGCCTGGATCTGCAGGCAAGAAGCACATAGCAATCAAAACCAGAAAGAAGAAAAGTGGCTTTAAGTGTCCTCTCTGCTCCCTGATCCTGGACAGGCTGCAAAAGGCTGGCCCCAGTGGAAATGACAAGACCCTGCAGCTCATTCTGCCCATAGTTTGCTTCAATCTTTCCCTTTTTCTGTGGAATAAAGAACCCATTTTCAGACACTGGGGAGAAAAGCATTCACCCAGGCTCCAGCACAGTGATCTGTGCAATGCAGAGATTTGCTACACAGCATCTTTGATGCAGAATTACTGTGATGATCAAAGCAAGTTTAATCAGCTCAGAGGCTTGCAAGTGTTTGCAGCCCCTTCTGCCTGCCTGCCACCGGCCAGGATGTCTCCTTCACTTTGGACAGCAATGATGCAGGGAAAACCAATCATAGCTCTGTGGCCAGCCTTCCCCCAGGCATGTTTTCACCCTCTTCCTTCAATGGGAGGACAGATGGAAATATGAATTATGAGTGGGAGACATTGCCAAGTCTACCCATTGAGAGAAGGGCTTCTGAGGGAAGGTCATCTTTTCTATCCATTTCCTGCCCCATGAAGCCTCTGAAATGAGCTCAGAAGATTTTCAGAAACATTTGGAAGTGTGTGCCTATGAACTGAAGCATGGCCTACCAGCATCATACAAGGCTGTTGTTTGGCTGCCAACCCCAAGTACAAAGCACAGCTGATTTCAGCGACATGATGGAGATTCTCTGATACACAAACATCTTCCTGTGAGCATCTCCTATGGCTCCACTCTCATTTTATGCTGGTCAGACAATGCAGAGACCCCTGGGGAGAAAGCATGAGTACTGTGCTGCTGAATCTCACAAACTCACAGTTTTCATTGTTAAAACTGTTGGACTTCAAACCTAAATCCAGATGAATGTTTCTGAGGAGCAAAGCAGATCCTTTTAGTGTCTGAACCATTAAGCTGCACTTAAAAGAATGAGGGAAAAGTCTCAAAAGTCTTGTTTAATACAAGCTGCTATTCTAGATTTCATTCCTTCCCTAGCTGGTATTTCCTGCTCTGCAAGACACAGGGGAAAGCTAAGGCATTATTTAATGGGATTTCTCTGAAAGAGAAATCTTTAAGCTCTGCTATGCACTAGAAGCAGGGGTGGCTGGGGGAGGGAGCTGCATGTCTGATACCTGCCCAGGAGTGTGTGCCATGCAGACAGCCCTGGAGAGCAAACAGCAGAGAGGCTCTTATTCCATAAATCTGCCTCTGCTATATCCAAGACAAATGGAATTTAAGCTTTATTTTTGAGAATTTAAGTGGGAAAAAGCCTTGTTTTCTGCAGAAGAAGCTTCCAGTGGCTGGAGCTGCTGGTCATGGAGCAGTCACAATAAATGATCTACTATTGCTGAAAAGTAACTTATTAATTTGGCTGTCAAATCACAGAATTCTTTTAGAGTCTCTCTCTCCCACTGCCAGTACTGCATGGGCAGGTTCCCACACTGACTTTCTGAGTTGCTGTTATTTGCAGCAGTTCATCTAATCCAACTCTTACCCCTTAAGCTCATTTTGACTGAAACAACTGTAAACTCTTTGCAGCTCATTCACTGGGGCTCTCACTTTGGCACAGTATCAGACTGATGCCAGGACAACCACGGCCGTGGGATTTTTTTAAGGACGTTTAGTTCCTGCCATCTGTCTGTTGGCTCAACTCTAAGAAATTTAGATTGTGCTGCCTTCCTAAAGTTGGTTTTTTTTCCCCTTGGACTGCTGTCAGGATATGCAATCTGTCTCTGTGAGTGTTCCACTGAGACAGTACTTGAGATGTGATAAAATGCCTCCAATTCTTACACGTGTTACTTTATTTCTTAAGACCAGGTGATGATAATGACACTTCTATGATGCATGTCAATTTAAAGGCAACGAATGCAAAAAGGTTCCAACCTTTTAATGCAGATTTAGTGTATTTTAGGAATAGTTTAACAACATTTTCTATGCTATTTCCTCATTTTGGCCTATTAGACCACGTTGGTTAGTCAAGCTGAGGTGTGAGATGAATTATTAGTTTTTGTGCTGCCACTAATCCAGGCTGGGGTTTTCCACCGTGGAGCCATTTCACTCAGCAGTGAAGGCATTGAGGAAAAAGTGAAGGTAGCTTCACTGCTTCTTGGTTGTGTGTAATGAAGTTAAACTCCACTTAATTTTCATATTTATTTTCCTCCAATGTGTTTTGAGAGGAGCTGGTATTTCTCTGATGCTCAGCACCCCTGCCCATCAGCCTGTTTTTGTCACAGTGCTGGCCAGCCAGCTGGACTTGAGTAACACCAGGGGTCAAACCTCAGAGCCAGTGCCAGAAGTACCTGATCCATTTTGATGCTGAGCAGTTGTACATAAGCCATTAAAGGTTTAAATTTAGAAGTGGTTTATGAATTATTCCCATGAGAACAGCAGATTCTTACTGGAAGATGGGAGCAGAGGACACAAGCCTGCTTAGGTGAGCTGTTCTTATGAAACTTCTGCTTTTGACAAAGTTTGGGTACATATTTTGTGGTCCAGTTTTCAGATATGACTTTTAAGACTGGGACATTTCCAGTGATAAATCTGAACGTATGACATATTTCGTCTGTTTTAATAAATCACTTATGAGCCCATCAACATTTACATTTATGATTTTAGACTCTTCTTTAGGGCCTACCTAGGCTTAAATTAGACCTTTTATCTTGCAAGTTTTATTTATTTTAAAGACCTTAAAAATATTACATTGATAGTGTGTTTCTAGATATAACCCATACAAAAGAGACATTTCGTTTATAGAATGAAACAATAAAACCCTAAACATGTGGGAGTGCAGCTGGTTAATCTCTGTGTTCTTGTCTAATAGTTTAAAAAAATACTGTCTTAGCTAGAAAACACAATCCCTGCTTTAACAAAACACATCTTCACAGTCCTATTTGATTGCAGGGCTCACATTTTATCTATATAGCTGAAGTCCAAGTAAATGATCTTTGTTTTTAGCTGACTGCAGTACTTTTGCAGAGAAAGATGATAAATCTGCAACAGACAAAACCTAGATGTTTTCAGTTTCAGTAAAAATTAGTATTAGTGAGAATAACAAGAGGCACAGATTAGACAATGTAGGATTTAGATGAATTTAGGGTTACAACAGTTCTCTTGCCTTCAGCCAGTATAATGAATAATTTAGAGCCAAATTTAGGGGCACTCCAGGACTAAAGTATTGCACTATCTAATTTCTGTTGTTACTCTGAAGTGTAAGCAGCAAGCTTATTAAATATGAATGGAGTAATCAGACAAATTCTATGACTGTGTGCAGGAGCTTCTCATTAATGATTCACAATGAAGCACTATGAAAGACTAAATAGACTGCACTGGATTTAAAAGTAATAAATATACTCCAGAAACAAAGTAATTTAATGACCTTCCTATGAACGATGGTGCTTAAAGCAAAAGGATACTCAAGCAGAGTAACCTCATCCAAGCCCTAACTCAAGCAGATCATATTTTGTACATCCCTCTTGATTATCTTTTGTCAAAACAGCCCTGCCATGTTTAGAGCCTCTTTTCAATGCTGTGTTCATACCCTGGTGAGCTCAGCCACCACAGCCTGCCATAATTTCACCCCTGCACAGGGTGACTGCTGCTCCTTAGTAGGACAGAGCACGTACCTCCAAGCCAAGCTAGCAATTAGGGCATGATTTTGAGCATCCTTTACCTCTGACTGACTTCAACAGACAGCACTCCTGGGATCAAGCTCTTCAGCTGTGTAAGTGAATAATGCTTCAAAGGGAAATTCTGAGCTAAAAGAAAAAAAAACGTTGGCCTTTTTTCAGCTTTCCAGGAAGGGGTTTTCCACATCTAACAGAGGAAAAGATTCTTTAGCTTATTTCTGTATGTTTGAGATTAGATGCACTGATGTTCCTTTCAGAAGTGGAATGTGAATCAGGATACCAGAACAGCCATTCCTTCCTTCATCAAACATTTTATAGAGATATTCAAATTAAACAAAAACAGTTAAAATTGACTGACTTTCTAGTTCCTATCAGATTTGCAGTTCTAGCAAATTTGGTTTTTTCCTAAACAAAAATATTTCTGAATAAATTTCCATTATCATTTCCCACAGTGATTACTGCAAGCCCCAAACTTTTTCTTTGTCAGCTGTCTAGACAATATCCTTATAAACCCTGCAATAAAAAATAGCCAATGAAAGAATGATAAAAATACATGAAAACATGGAAGAGATGCCAGAAAACTGGGAAATACTTGACTCCATTTTACTTTCCTATTTCAAAGAAAAGTATAGGTCTTCAGATATGACAGGCAAAAATATAGTCTCAAGGTGCTTATTGTACATGATCAAGATATGGGATGGGATAACCCAGAGTGAGTGGAATATGGATTTAGGTATGTGTGCTGGTCAAAATATTTATTACTTTGTTCACACAGACATGATAAATATGGAACGTGGTTTTAATGGCTGCAACCCAGAATAGAAAAGCAGAACTCGTCACCTTTTTGAGCTCCTTGTTTTTAACAAGGTACCTATAAAATCAGTCTTTCTTTTCTCTGCAATTTTAAGTGCAACTTTATGAAAATGAAAAGCAGGCAGTATCAGTTTAATCCTACAGTTACCAATTAACATCTTTACAGACTCTGAGGCCTAAAAACAATTAAAAGTTGAATAATTTATGGCAAATAGAATCATTTCTGTCAACAGTATTGTAACATGCATTTGAAGTATACTTCACTGCCTGGAGCTGCTCGATGATTGATCCTGGAGTTCTCATTAGCGATGCAATTGCTGCCCCGCCCCTGGGCAACGGCGGCCTCTGTTCTGCACTTCTGAATTCATTGTAACCAAGCCGTGGTTATTTGTGCTTATTCAGGGGAGACTGTGACAATGAAAGGGGGGGGAGGCTGTGCTTTGGCTGCCCTCATGCCAGGACAGTATCTTTCCAGGCCAAACCTGCTGGAATGGCCTGGCTCCTCTGGCCAGGGAACACAGCAGACACTTCCTCAGCTCCAAGGTCATTCTCGGGACAACGGACAGCAAATCCACAGCTTTGAGTTTCTTATCCTAGGTAGTTGCTGAAGATGTTTACAAGCCACTCAAAGCAAAGATGTTTAGCTGGGCAGAGAGTAGGAAGCAGCTGTAAGGGATGGCATGATCAGGCAGATGAATATGGGAACTGGCTGTCTTTGAAAAAGGGTCAGAAGGATTGAATACTTACAGGAACTACAACAGCAAAAGAATGGCTTGGAAAGAACCTTACAGGTTCGAGTCAGGCTGAGAAAGGCCCGTTTGTGCCCATGTGTGGGATGATTTATGTGGGGGATGTCTCTGCAGAGATTTGTTGATTGAGGTCCTGTCTGGGGCTTGGACATCGACTTATGATCCTGCTCTTTTTGGCAGGAGGAACCCGAGATGCTCAACTATTGCCTTTTCTAGGGTTTCTGGACAGCTCTTCCTCTTCAGTGGGAAGAGAGAAATTTCTTTCTTCTTATGAGCATATGGTAGACCAGAGCTTTTGAACAACTGATACATTTTGGGCTGTAAGTCCAGGACCTTCATGTGGAGTGAACCTTCATCTCCGTGCTTCCTCTGGCTGCCTCATGCAGAGGTTTTCACATGGCTGTTCACATCCTTGCTGGAAGTCACCCAGGGCAGGCCACTTTTGGGAAGAGTGTGAAGGCTTGGCAGACCGGGAGGAAAGAATTATTAAAAAAATAATGATGTGTGGTATCCTACTTCTGCAGAGAATTATACTTTCCCCCAATCATTAGTGTGTTTGTCCCCCTAAAAGCATCCATGCAATGGAAGATTGAGGATTCAGGGAGAAAGAGAACAGCTATCAGGGATCAGGCAGCTTCCCTTGCAATCCCTGAAGGATCAGACAGTCAGGAAGTGTGGTGAGGGCCAGGGACACTGCAACAATCCATGCCCTGCTCTGTTAATGATGCTCCAGGTGCAGAAAGAGGCTCAAGAGCTTTCCCCAGGAGGTCAAGATTTGCACCTCATAAAGACATCAAAAAATTAAATTGAGTGTTAAGAATTTTGGGAAGGAACATAAATCACAGCAGAAGGTCATGCTATAACACCAGAGCACAGCCAGATTGCTTAGTAAAATACTGGCCACCCCATATCAAGAAGAATGTTGTAAAATCTAAAAATAGATGGAGAAGATACAATCATAATGAAGATTATAAGCCAAAAAATAGCCTCTGTCCAATGAGCAACTAAATAGGAAGCTTCAGAAAGAATTAATAGGATTTTTCATATTGAGAGGAGACAGATGGGGAAGAGCAAGATATGATTTAAGACCTTTCAAGTCATGAAAGAGATAGAGGAAGTGAATTTGTGAACTTTTCATTGTACTAGAACTGGGAAGTACTTAGTGCAAGTCAAGGTTGCTTGAAATAAAGGCCAAAATAAATAGGTCTCCTTCACAGAACCTCCAGCTTACTTGAGAAAGTCCCCGCAGAGAGTAAAAGCTGAGTGGACTAATGGCTTCAGAGCAATCAGGCAGAGTAGTCAACAGCTAGAAGACCTGTGGATAAAGGGCAAATATAATGGTGCATGCTCCAGCTTTGGCTAAAAATACCTCCAGCTGCTGACCACAAAAAGCTGGGAGGTTACGTAAGAGGAGAAGAAACTCCTAGCAGTGTCATTCTTCTTCCCCAGCCATTTCTCAGGCTTCCAGCAGTGGCACTGGGACCTGAGCTGCCCCCGTTTCTGCAAGAGGAGATGGCTCTGCCACCGCTGCAGTGACAGCCCATTGAACCTGGACGTGCAGGAGTGTGCTGGGAGAGAAGCTTTACACTCTCCACAGGTGGGGCTTCCATAGACTTCAGCTTTCTTGTGCCAAGAAAATTACACAACATTTATTTAACTTTTACATGAGTTTGATGGTAGATGTAGAAGATATTTTTTGGTTTGGTTTGGTTTGGGTGTTTTTTGTTTTTTTGTGGAGGTACAATCTCGTCCTTCCTTCAAGTGAATAGGTGAGGAAAAGAGGTCACTTGAGGAGCTCAGGTATGCTCTTTTCTGCACATTCATCATAAACCATTCATCAGAGTCTGTATGTGTGTTCACAAAATGAGAAAGAGTTGCCAAAGGGCTGATAATTAACACATTTATCTTAATGCTGAAATTGTACAAAGCCACTTGAGAAAATGGGTATAAATTTGAACTGCTAGTGAAGATACAGATCCATTTTTTCCCTGTCTCTCAGAATCCAAATCAAGACTGAGTATTTTTTAAAAAAACACACTCCAGATCAACTCATTGCTGAATTTATTTTCTAGCTGCGGCATTTAGCAGCTTCTCAGCTGTAAAAGTGTTTAGATCATTTTAACCTTATGTTCTGAATTTACAAAGGGGCAGGTTGGACTTAAATTGTCCATATAAACAATCTCTCATAGGTTGCCTTCTTCCATATGCACATCTGGTGAGTTCTTCATCATTCCTAATTACGATGCAGGTTGGTAGAAAATCACTTCTTTGACAGAACCTGTAGCAAGAAACTGTGTGAATTTAAACAAGAATTGAGATTCCCACTGAGATTTTATTAGCAGAAAAATCAAAGATCTACAAAATGTATTTTCTTTTTTTTTTCCCTCAGCATCACTGAGTCTTCTGATTCCAGAGCATGCTTAGTCCTCTATCATTACAGACAGAGCTGGGCACATATCAGAGATTAAAAGTAACTTTCTGGATCTATCCTCACTAATGCAATATGTTTGTAAAGGATCCACAGGGAGCAATTGAAAACTCTGTCATATTTTTCTGTATCACTACATGTGTACCAGTGGTCAGGAAAAATTGCTGTTTTCTTGTTTAGCTGACTGCCAAAAGTGCATTTCACATAAAGAAAAAATAGCTAAAAACATTTGGATCCTACTGCAGTCTGTCCAGTTCAATTCAAATTGGCATTTCAAATCAGCTCACCAACATATCCTCTTGTCTAAATTATTTTTAGTGAAAAAGAATCCCACTAATAACACAGAATCCAGCATAAAAATCTAAAGTAAACATTTCTTTAAATAAGTAAGTCTAGACTTAAAATCCAGATTGGTGTAAACATTGACTACTGATCTTCTGGACAAAATGCAAAAATCTGCTCATTAAATACTTGCAGTTCAGGAATCTTTTTTCACAGGGAAAATGACAAATTACCAAACCTAGGATTGGTGTATGCTGTGGGTAGTTCTATCTTTCCCTTGCATTCAGTAGCTGACATTCTTTTTCCAAACCTGCTGCAGTTCCACAGGACACTGAGGAACCTGCCTTTGCTCAGAAGAACCACTCAGGATGAATGAACAATGTGCTTCATGCCCTTCTGATTGGGACTGCATGAACAAATTGGTGTTATTTATTGACAACTTATTATCCAAACAGATGGAACAGCTAAAGGGAAAAAGAAATATTTCAGGCTTTGATAATCCCTATTCCAGACAGAATCCCTCTGTATGACAAGGGAGCTGTTTACGTGACTGTGACCTGAACTTTCAAACAGCTGCAACTCTTTGTTTTACAGGAGATCCTACACTGTGATTGATCTCCTTGCAATTCTTTGGGTATAGATGATGAAGCTAAAATAATGAAATAAGCACAAACACAGGAATGATCTCGCTTCTAATTCTGCTTCCAAAGCTGTAATGCTGCACCAGTTTCTTCTGCATTGTGGTCTGTGGGCATTACCTCATCCAAAGGCAGTCTGAAAGCACACAAAGCAGGGAACATCTTGCTGGAGGAGGTCAAAGGAAATGTTGCATCTGTTCTGAAAAAGCAAGTCAGGGATTTCTCCTCTCCTGCAATAGCACTCATCTGCTGTTTGCATGTACAGCAGCTACTATCCATTATCTCTTCTATATAATTCCACCAGGTCCTTAAGGCATTGCTTTGTGCAGTTCCAGTGACCTGAGTGGAGGATTTGGGCTGCCTCCACCAGACCTGTCATGTTCTATGCATAAAACAACAACATCCTTCCAGCCATTTACTGAGCCACTTTATTAGGGTTGCAAATAAAGTCAATAACTCTAATCATGCTTTTGGTCACTGTGAATCCTGGCTTGGCTAGGAATCGTTGGAGATAAACATCTCATTTCAAATAAGCTACCGAGCAGATGGTAATGACTTTTAATCACAAGCAACACAAGGAAAATCTGAAATAAAGCCCTTGAGATCAACAGTTTGGTACATCATTCCCACCATTTTGAATGCTGAATAACCTTGCCCCACAAAGAGAGCCATGTGAGATTTATGTACACATACACTTCCAGCAAACTAAAATACTGGCAGTCATTAATTGTGTTTTTCACAATTTTTATTTTGGGCCCTTATCCAATGCCCACTGAAGTTAAACCAAACCTCTTCTTTCTAAGCGTTCAAAGACTCCATCTGCTGCAATTACAAAGTGTTGTGTTTTAATTGCAGATGCAGAAGTTTGGGAGACCTACAAGAACTTCCTGCTCAATACAAAAAACTAGAGTGGAGGTCATTTTTGGACATCTGAAACCCTTCCCTGAAAAAAAAAAAAAGCCATTAGCCATTTGCACAAAGTCAGACACTGCCCTCAGCTCATAGCCTATGCCTGTGTCTGGTTTATGGCCTCATTTTAGACTCTTCTTAGCTTAGGTCAGTCCTGAGAAGGCAGCACAGGGAGCTTTTTCACAGGGCCTGTCTGCTATTGCATTTTTGGAAAGTCAAAATGCATTAAGGAAAACCTTTTGCCAAGACTGGAGATCTCATTTCTATATCATCTCCCTCAGGTCCTTTGTGATGTGTTCAGAGCAGTCTGCTTACCCAATGATACTGCTGGCCATGACAGTGTGACAGGTTTGCATTTCAGTCCTTGTGCTGCAATCTCCCTGCCTGGAAGCTCACTAACACCACTTCTTAATGGTCATGTTTAAATAGTTTTGCTGGAGCCCACTTAGAGAGCAATCTGTGTTCAAGCTCTTTTTAGCAGGGAATTGGCAAGAATTGGTTTTCAAACAATCTGATTAAACCATGTCTGCAACAAAAGCTCCATCACTATTTACAATATGATTTCCACAACAGTGCTTAAATTTTAACTCCATGTAAATCAGTAGCAGTTTTCCTGCTGACTTCTTCCCCCAGTGTGGCTCTGCCCTTCCATCTTCCAGAGAAGGACTCTCATACCTTCCTTCCATGTCCTGCAAAGACCTGCACCACTAACCAGGGAATCCACCCTCGCAGCTTATGGTAACAGCAAATATTTCCACAGCCACATTAAGCTCTGCAGATGAGATCCAAGCAAATAAGGTTCCTGGTTAATAATATGCACAAGAGAAGTGCAGGGGAGGCTGGTTGGCATTGCTGGTAGCAGGAAGCCATTCCCCATCTCATGGACACAGTGGTAGCAGCTGCAGCTGGAAGCTCTGTGCCCTGTGCAGCTGCTGGGGAAGGCATGGAATGAACCACTGACTCCAGCACAGGCTGAAAACCCACACAGGGACCTTGATCTTGCTCTGCACAGAGACAGCCATTGACTTCAGCAGAAAGATTCACTTCCCTGAAGCTCTGGAAGGGTCTGGGAACATGCACAGCCCTTAGTTAGACATGCATTTTTCATGTGTTTCTTCATGGTTTCATCTTGCAAAGGAATAAATTAAATCCATGAATGAAACATCCAAGCTCTTGGCACTTTGCTCAAGCATGACTTGTTTAAATGCTTGGGGAATGTTGTCAGAGAAACGAGCCTGTAGGAATCAAACCTGCAAAGGAAAACCCACACACGGTACTTATGTATGGAGGCGAGAGATCCGAGAGAAGCCGCTCTATATAACACATACAGAGGCAGGAAGATTAATGACCACAGCAACTCGTCAGCAGAATATCACAGAATCAATTAGGTTGGAAAAGGCCTCTGAGATCGTCGAGTCCAACCTACGACAGAACATCTCTGCGTCAACCAGACCGTGGCATAGAGTGCAGCCTGTCTTTGAGCACCTCCAGGGATGGTGACTCCACCACTGCCCTGCGCTGTCCGTTCCAGTGTCCGATCACCCTTTCTAGAAAGAAATTATCCTAATACCCAAACTAAATCTCCCCTGGAGCAGCTTGAAGTTATGTCCTCTTGTCCCATCAAAATACAATTCTTTCCATTTGGGCATCGGAGGTACCTCAACATACTGCTCAGTAAACTTCCTTAGCGACCCCTGCAAATCGCTCTGTGTCTGGCGGAGCCGCCTCCAGATCATTTGGGGGTTGGATTTTGGTTTAGATTGATCGATTTTAGACTTTAGCAAGGAATATTGTTTGGTTTTCACATTAAACATGCGCCGATGCCCTCGCCGGCGATTTTGGAAGCGGCCTTAAAGCGTTCCCTCACGGCTCCTCCCTCGCGTCCCGCCCGCGCGGCTGCAGTTCCCGGCGGCCCCGGCCGGGCGCGCTGCCGGCAGCATGGCGGCGGAGGCGGGCGGCGCCGCGCTGGGCCGCTCGGCCGACAAGCTGTTCTCACTGAGCGGGCTCTTCGCCGTCCGCAAGCCCAAGGGACCCACCTCGGCCGCCGTGCTCAACCTGCTCAAGGAGAGGCTGCTGGCAGGTGAGCGGCGGCGGCCGCGCCGCCGCATCCGGAGAGGTCTGGCCAGGCGTGCGCTGTCCGGCGCGGCTGTGGGATGGGGTCAGGTGTGTGCCCTCCTTGGGGTGCGGGAGCTTCAGCTCCCGGAAAACTACTTCACCGTCTTGCTCAGGAAACCGGAGCATAAGCGGGGTTTAGTGTCTCTTTGAAGGCTTTTTGTTTGTTTGTTTTGGTAGTAGTTCATAGCCATGGCATGGCCCACCTTGGAGAATGGAGCCATTCCTGGGTACATCCTGGCTCGCTGCGTCAGGGAAGATTCAGGTTGGACATTAGTAGGAATTTATTGACCGAAAACGCTATTAGGCAGTGGGATGGGTGGCGCAGGGAGGTGGCGGACTTGTGTCCTTGGAGGAACAGTCTTTCTTTAAGGAAAGACTGTCCCAGCCAGGCTCAGTGTTGGTCGCACTGCGCGGGGAGCTGAGAGAGCGCGTTCACCACAGGCCACTTGTGGCTGGCACCTGTTGTCGCCCAGGGTACAGCAGGACGTGAGCCCTGAGCTTGGATGGGCATGAGATTTGCCCCAGCAGGAAGCTCCAGTCCAGTGCAGGGGAGGAAGATCCAGTGCAGGCCATCCCAGGTTGCTTGGAGAGCTGTGGGCAGCGTCCCGGGAGCAGCGTGTGCCCATTTGCCAGAATGGGTATCAGCAGCGTCTCTGCAGCACAGCGCTGGCAGGATGTTCTGCTGCAGTCCCACTGCCCATTGCCACTGAAAAAATATCACCAAAGCAGTGAAAACCGTAGTGTTTCAAGAAGTTTGAAAGTCCTGGACACAAATCTGCAGAAACTGCTCTTTCTGGGTACGGGACGTCTGTATGTCAGATATTCAGGAAAAAAAAAGTGAGATCATTGCAAAGGTGTGAGTGACTATGGCCTAGATTCTTTTTATGATGGATGTGAGGGCATCTAGTCTGGGCTTTTGGACACTTGCTGATGAAGTGAGAACATACTTTCAGACTAGTGAGTGCTTAGCCTGATTTACTCTGCAGTGAACTGTAGTGTAGGCACACACCTCGTATGGAAGAATCAGGTTCCCTGAATGGAGAGATCATGGATATGGATAAGGGAGCTTAGGCCATTCGTCATATTTAATACAAACAAATATGGAGTATTGGACTCTGCAAAATTCCTGGAGTCATCAGTTGTGTAGGAAGTTTGCTGGGTTGGGACAGTGAACAAGTTTAGTCCACTGCTGTTTCCGTAGCATTTTATTTGCTGTGAATATGCAAATAAACCTGTCCCAATATAAAGCAGTAAATACATGAAGAATTGGCTCAGATTATGTAGCATAGCATTTGTGTATAGTAGATGTTTTGGGAACTCTTGCTGCTGGTTCTTCCATGAAGCTTCACAGATTCACTACTAGTACTTTCCAAAAATCAGTTTGTAACAGTATGTGAGACTTCATTAGAATGTAAGTGAAAATACCTTGCAAATTGTTTGAGGTTGGGAGTAAATTTAAATTAATCATTGGTCTTCTATGGTATAGTAATTCTACACTGCTAATTAATAGTTTAAATATTTGATTTTATCTCCTTTAACAGTCTGGAAATATCTGCCATTTTCCCTACATTCTAAGGTTATTTAATAATGCTTCCTTTCAATTTCTATTTGCAGAAGCTGGTGTGCAAACAAAGGGGAACAAAAGAAATCAGGTTTTGAAAATTGGACATGGAGGAACTTTGGACAGTGCAGCCACAGGAGTTCTGGGTAATGAAAAACATAATTATAGTCATCAAAATATGATTTCAGGAAACATTTACGTGCCTTCATGAAGTCAGGTGGAGGAAGATTTTGGGATACACATTGCAGGTTCTGGGGGAAGGACAGATTAATGTGGAAGAATGGTCTGGGTTAAATTTCATGTAATACTTCTACATGCATGTAACATGTTTCTTATTCTACCTTCCTGCCTTCTCTCCCCTCTTCCAAATCCTGAAATAACTTCTGTGTTATTACATGTGGGAAAATACAAACTCATGTGTAATGAATTGTAAAGTACCTGAGAAACTGATGGCTTTTTTACCTTAAGCTGGGGATTTATAGTCATTATAATCTGTTGAATTATTTTGTCTCAAAGTAATGCTGTTCTGGGATTTTTAGGGAGCCTTTAGGGCTGCTAATACTTACCGAAATAAATATGCATAAGAGCCATTCAGCTGCTGTTTTTCCTGAAGCTCAGCACAGAAAAGGTTTCAGGCACCTGTCCTGTCTTGCTTTGTAAAGAAGAGTCTTCAAAGATATTTTGTCTTTTAGTTTTGATAGCAGCCCATGTATTGATATTTTTTTTGTTTTGTTAAAGAACAGGATGTGTCAATTGCTGGTGTTAAAACCTCAGCTGTGGGTGTGATTATTCCCACATCATACTTTGTCACCACCAGTTTTATCGATAAGTAACATGCAGACTACAGCTTGCTCAAACTGTAACCTTGTAGCTCTCCTTGGCTTGGAGAAATAACAGCAATACATTTTTGCTGTTGAAAATAAACAGGTACAACTCTGAGTATACACTGAAAGTAAATGCTCTGAGTTTTGATGAATGACTTCTCCCAGGCAGAATTCAGCTTCAAGGGGAGTTTGGTTGCTACGAGTGTTGCTAGAGGTCTGTACCTGGTAATTATCAGTTGTGAACATGGCAAAATGTGACATTCTTGGATTGGAATGGAGCACTGCCTGTTTTGGCTTGAATTTCCTGTACTCTGTGGGCACTCACTAGTGAATTCAGTGTGAATTCCTGAAGCAGACATTTTCCTTTCACACAGGTGTTCCCTTTGAGCATTCTGCTTCTCATTGTGCAAAGTCAACAGCATTGATCCATAGGAAAAGTAAAATCACTTGTGCTTTTTTAATTGCTTCTCCAGCTGTTGTGATAACCAGCAGTCTCTGAAGCCTGCTTCTATGGCATGACAAAAAGTATTTGGGCTTGATGTGCTTGGTATAGAGGAGCACATCACCTTAATTAGCTGTTGATGGATTGAAAAAAGGCATAGGATCTTTCATTTCACTGCCATAGAAAACACACGGGGAAAAATCAATGGTAACTGGATTAGAAGGGACGAAACTGGAGAGGAGTAGGAAAGGAATGTGCCCAGATTTCTTGTGCATTCAGGTAAGGTAATGAGGAGATAGGGAAGGACACAAGAGAAACAAGGTATTCAGAATATGTGTGCTTCTTTTCAGGATGCAGAAGAAAGCTTTCCTTCCTCGTGGACAGGAGCATGGTAGAAGTATTAAATTTTCTGAAATGCTTTGTGATCTATACTGTTGTATCCCAGGTTTTATGTCTCCCAGGCATGTCTGTAACTTTGTTCCTGGGAATCGGTTGATTCAGAGTCCTGCTTAGTGTGCCAGGTGTACTGCAATAACTGAGCAGTGCTCTTTATCAGAAACATACTTTTATATTTCTTCTCTTACTGACAGCAAATGTAGATGAGGAAGGGCCTTGGAGGCAGAGGTCACTGATCTATGACATGTGAGAAAAAGGCAAGGTCAAGTCTTGGTGAATATCTTCTTTTGGTGTTATTCTATGGCTGTGGTTCCAGCTTGCTGTTTCTTGTTGTATAATGGGAATTATATTTGGCTTATTTTTCTATGGCGGTAATGAATTATGCTTCCACAGTAGGAGAAAACATGAGAAAGTATAAAAGTATGAAAATTCAGTTAAATCTTTTTACATTCAATGTAGTCTGTCAAGTGGGGTTTATGTCACTGTTCAGTAACACACATTCTCCATAAGCTGATGATTAATGGAGAAAATTGTTAGTATCTTGTTCACAAAAGCGTTCAATGTCTCTTTAAAATTATTCTATTGAATCTCTTGACACTCCTCAGCAAATTTCAGCTCAGCTGTTGAAGTGTCAGTTATGTCATCACGTTGCAAGAAAAGTGCTTGGTTATAAAGTCTTATCTATGTGCTTATCTCCTTTTCTCAGCCTTCTTGCAGCTCTTTCCTATCTGGCAAATAACAGGAACAGGTTGAACTGAAGGTGCATGAAAGCACAAGCACAAGGGCATGTGTGACTAAAAACCCTCAGGAATAAGAGGAGTAGTAATTGAGAACAAGGAGGAATCTAACAAGTCTCGGGGCATAAAAATTGAGAAGCATTAGAACAGAAGAAAAACCTTTTTTCAAAGTTCATTTTCAATTTTATATTTTCAATCCTGACTCTTAACATGAATCTGATTTCCAGAAAACTCCCTTAACTCCTCTAGTTTTATTACAGTGTAGTACATGAACTGTTACACATTCCATGAGTTGTACACCAAACTAACTTCCTTCTAAAATTTTCTTTGGATTTCTGATTCCTGTCTTGTGTAAAAAATCAGTAGGAAAGCATTTTAAAGGAAAGCACCTTGTAAAAAGCTTTAAAGTAAAATATAAAGTAGAGCTATTTTTCTCTCTCATGCTTTTATGACAAGCTGACTGATTGCTTTTTTTTAGAGTACTGGTGTTAAGATTGAAATGACAGTAATCTGTACATGCACAGTAAAGGCAGTTGGACCTTTTGATTATTTTACTTTCTTCCTGCAAGTCTGATAAACAATGCCATTATGCTGTCTTGGCTGTTTTACTCTTGGTCACTATCAACCTTTAAAAGGGCTATTTGGTTACAGTGAAGGGTTCATTCATTATTGGTGAGCCATAGCCTTTGTCGAGCCACAGGCAGTGTTAATTGCACTCTTCCATTTCTTTGTTGATTAAAAGATAAATACATGTAGGAGTTGAATTAAAGTATTTTAACAATAGATGAAGGTTATTTATCTTTTGCTTTAGACTTTTTTCCTTTCAGTAGTTCTGTGTGGTTTGAACATCAGAGATGCTTTCTCAAAAGTGTTGACTCTTCATATGCTAACGGAGCATGAAGGGCTGTGTTTCTGACTAGCACAATATTTAGTATTGAATGGTGTTGAAAAGAGAACTGCAGGGCTGTTTTGAAGTAGCATTTTTTCTTCTGTCTTTGCAGTGGTTGGTATTGGAAAAGGAACAAAAATGCTGGGAACTATGTTGGCAGGTTCCAAGGTAAGGATTGCTAAATGACTTGTATTAGCAGGGGGTTTTGTGTGCTGGTTTTCTTTCTTCTGTCAGTGAGGAGCTGAACCAACTTACAAATATGTCAGCCATGCTGCATATTTAGTTCAAATGTGTACTTCAGCTCCTTTTTGCAGTTAGTTAGAAGTGTGCTACTCAGACTTTAATGGCCAGACTTGGTAATTTAAAAAACTTTTTTGTTTCGATTTTCTGTGAAATATTAATAAATACCAAATCACCATTTTACAGGAAAAAATCTTTACTATTTATAATAAAAGAAAAAGAAATAGTAATGAAGATGTCACTGAAAATGATGTTTTGGGGATGTAGGTGTGGATGACAGTTTGATTTTTGGTAATTTTCCTTATATGTAGATAATTTCATTGTTATTTAGCTTGAAGCAACAGATGGTCTTTGTTTCTTTTCTCTAATCTTAAATACCATGAGGCCTTAGGAGGAACCTTTTGGAATTTAGAGTGTTTTGGATTGCATTGCTGCTGCTGTAGGGAGATACTGTACAAAAATATCAATAGACACATACAAGAAGCCAAAGGTAACAAAAGTCCCATGGCTGCATGAGACGATCCAGACCAGAGCCTTGACAGACAGAAATTCTGTTCATTGCTGGTTTTGATTAATTTTACTGTGTTAATTCTACTTTGGTGCCCCCCTAGATTGTGGGTGTTACATACACAAAAACATGCGAGTACTCCCAAGAGTAATGTCCCAGTGTTGATTCCTTCCTCCACAAGTCAAATCCTCTGGGTTTAGCCATTATTTTTACGTGAGAGGTTTAGATAAGAATGACAGATGTAGAAATCAATTAAGCCTTCCAAATTTCATCTTGAACGCAGGAAAAGTCAATAATGCCTTATATTCGGCCATTTTCCCCATTCTCTTCTAATCTGAACACTTCAAGGTTTTTATAGCTCCTAAACTGATAGCTTAAAGGTAGAATTTGATTGCTAATCTTCAGTTCAAATCAGACAAATAATTGGGCAGAAAAGAAAACAGCCAGGCTATGGCTGTAAAGGACATAGCTGTAGAGTCAGACCTGAAACTCATGGCAGGCAGTGTCAGTCTCTGCCCTGGCTGTAATGGATTTGCAGTTGGTTTATATGAGTGCGTTTCAGAGGCATCTGTCTTTTGAAACATGCAGTAAACAGCTGGATTTACAGTGAAAATGTAAGCAGTTACCACCTGACACCTCCTTTGAAAGAAGTTAAAAGAAGTCATAGGTTTACTTCAGCTAAATTAACTCATCACAGCTAAATGTAAATTCTTGATTTAAAAACATGTAAAGCATTGAATTAGCTCTTAAGCTGAACTTCACAGTGGAGACAGCTGTGATGGATGAAGTAGTTTTTGGCAGAAAAGAGGGTACGCTCATGTTCTTTGACGACTTCACTGTGAAGTCCTGCAGCCAATTGCAGGGTTATCCAGCCAAACCTTGTTCCCAGCTGGCTCAGGAACAGGGGCTTGGAGCTACTCCTGAGGGGCAAGAGAGGGGAGAATGTGCAGTAGGGGCAGCCTGGTGCTCCAGGCAGATCCGTCCCTGGCCTTACATGGGTGTGGGCTGTGGGCACTTGTTTCAGTGAGGCAAAGATTTACAGAGCTCAGCAGCTCTTCCTCTGCAGCTGTTCCTGTGTTCTCCTCCTGTGGAGGAGAGGGTGAGGCACCTGACATCTGTGCCAGGTATGGAATCTGCAGCATTTATTTGGAGCCTTTTCTGTCTCTGCCTTCCTATTTTCTATTTGTACTTCAATAAATTACGTATGCGATAATTTGGAAGGAAGTTGAAGGTTTTCTCACAGATGTCTGCTGTTGGATTTTTGACCACACTGACAACAGCATCTCATTATGTATCAAGAGATAAGTTCATGACTACGTAGGTTTGAGTATCTTTTTGCTTTCCATGCCATGTGATTAGAATTTATACTCTTATTTACGTTTTTTTCCACTTTTTTGGATGCTGAAGTGTTTGTTGAAATGTGATGTTTTTCTTTTGTTCCTTTTGTTATTATAAAGATTCAGAGGAGCTGCCTGACCCTCTCTGGCCAGGATTTACTGTCTGCTTCTAGGAATGCATCTTGTAAAGAAACAGTTCAGTCTATCATTGCTGGCAGCAGAGCTATGTGGAGTGGCCAAAATGTATGGTACTGCAGTCAGCTCCATATGGTGACTCTGCCAGGAATTGGACTGGCTCTGACTTTTTCCCAAATGTTGTGTGAAACTTTCCTGACTCTGTGTGGCAGCTCTGAGCATTATCCCTTGGTGTGCAGCTCACACGTGTTCTGCAAGGAGTGGTGCTCTTGATGAATAAACCGAGTTCTTGATTGGTTTGAACTCGTTAGGAATTAAATCAAGACAAAGAGAAATGTGCAGCCAAGGGCAATACCTTCTTGGTGTTCCAGATTTTTCATTGAATTCTTAATATTTGTCCAGAAATAAAAATATGTACAAGTTGGCTTAGCTTTTGTTTGTGTGCTTTTTGTTATTTCAAATGTTCCAAGTGAGAGGGAGAAGCTGAATGCTCTTGGTTCTGGAATTTAAATATTAAAAATTTAATAAATGTTCCACAGGAGAATCAGTTTTTCTTCTTGTTCTCGGACTTGTACTTGGTCTTGTTTGGACTTTTTGCACTTCAGGATTTTTAAAGATTTTTTTTTACCATGTTGGCCTAATAAAGCAAGTAGAATGAGAAAATACTTCATGCTTCACCAGTAAAATTAACTTGATGGGGGTAGACCAATATTTACTATAGTAAATTGTTTCTGAACAATTCAGTCTTAGGTATGACTTGTCTGTCTCAAACACGGTGTAGAAGTGTGTTTTTCTGGGGGAGAAATGGTTTAGAAAATGGTAGCAGTTTCCAAAGTGGTAGTCTTGTTTAAAACTTCTCATCCAGGAGAATGTGCTGTTACATAGAAGCAATGAGGGAAATGATCATGTGCTAATCAGAAAACAAAAAATGAAGAGCACTAAGCAATGAAATTCTTCCATTAATCTCATACTTCCCATTGGGAGGAGATGTCTCCCAACACATACAGCCTTTATGGATAACTGAACCTTCCAGACTTCAGTTCTGTGCTTAATTTGCTTATTTTTTCAGTGACATAGCACCTGGGTTCAGCCTAAGAGAATTTTATTCACTAGTGTGAATGAAGAACTTTGCCATCCATCAAACTGTCCTTGCAACTGCTGTCTCTCCATGAGTGGGAAGCTTGAGGTGTATTGGTTTTATCTGAGGATGCAACTTCGTGTCATGGTCCACATATGAAATACCTCCCCAAGTGCTCAGTGTGAAGGAAAATTCCCTGAGTACTTTGCACTGGTGGCACAAGCTTGGGCAATGACTGCTTAAAATAGAAAATTTAATCTCAAAAGTTGTGGCTTCTTTAGAATGAAGCTATCCAAAAATACGCCCAAACCTCTGGGAAGAGTAAAACCCAAACTCCAAGCGTTCTCAAAGTCTAGAAAAGGAAAAAGATTATGGGCAGAATGAAGATACATCCAAGACCTGATATGTGACAACTTTCATTTAATGTAATAGTTAAAATCTGTGTTCCTGTGAATAAAGGATAGAAGATGAGGGCTAGATCAATGATGAGGTTTTAAATCTTGCCAGTCACACTTGTATGGCATGAGAGAGGGTCTGAGCAGGAATTGGCTCAAATCATCTAACAGAACTTCTGAGACATGTGAATTACTTTTTTGCAGTGTGATCCTGGAATTAGTTTGTGTATTGCAAAATTGTTTCTCTGGAGAGGTGGCATCAGATCCTGCAGAACAAAGTGTCCATGAACAAGGTTATTTCTTTAACTCCTATGATTATCTTACTGTTCTAAAAATTAAGTTTTTATTTATATCCCTTCTTAAACTTGAAGCTTTCTCCGTGAATTCATTTTTTTTTAATTAAGTCCTTTGCTTCCATCTTTTGGCAGTGAGTTCAATGAATTAATAACACTTTAGAAAGCACATCCTGTGGTTCTATAAGGAGCAAAACTAATGAAGCCTTTACTTGTGACTTTGTTTGTTCACAGCTCGTTAGACACCAAAACCCCATGTGGACTTTTGCAGTCATTCAGTGGGGCTTCCTCTGGACCCTTCTTAGTAGAAGCTGCAGTAGATTTATTTCCTCTATCTGTCTGTTTTCAGGAGGCTTATAAGAACTCGGCATCTCTGAGACCTCTATTCTTCTGCCAGCATTGTGTGTTTGCACATTGACATGCACACCATGATGGTGTAAGTGCTATTTCTTTGGAAATTCTAATTTTCATTTTAAATAGCCTCACTGTGCTTGTTTGTTGCTTTTTCTTTTCAGTGTATTTCAGTGTTTATGCTCCAGTTCATTTTTGAGTTGCAAGTGCAAGAAAATTGAGTTGATTTTCCTTTCAAAGGATCCTCTTGGTGGTGTGTGCACTTTAAGTCTTAAAGTTTCTATAGGGTATCACCAGCTTCATTGTGCTTTCTTTTGGAGCTGGTGAAACCAAACCCTCTTATTCATACAGTGCATAGGGATGTGTTCTGTTTTCTTTTTCAGATTCTGATCTATTTAGCATTGTCCTTGAAGGGCAGAGTTTTTGGGTAGTGGTAATAATTTTGTTAGACTGATTGTTATGGCACAGAAAACTAGGTGTTTAGATATGCAAGCCCTCTCTCAGATCTAAAATAGAAGCTATGGATTTTAAAAATAAGCATATTTCATATTTGTTTAGAGCTTAGTGAAATAGGTATCTTTTAGACCACTTCTGAAATAAAAAATAGGTAATGCTTGTGAGTGTAGTACACAATCAATTCTTTGTGGGCAAGCAGTTAAACAGATAAAACCCCAAGAGTGCTCCACAGATACCTGCTTTAATGAAATACGTTAGGAAAACAGTTTTATCTCCTGAGTGGGGCAGCAAGGATTTGTTCACAATGGATCAGCCAAGCTCCCAAGCACAAGGCAAGGAGGACTGTTACTGCTTGCTTGATGATTCTTCAAATCCCACCTTGCTTGTGGGATTCAGCTTTTGCTTTCATACTGTAGTATTTGTCTTTGAGGAGTCCAAGTTAAAGTGGTTTGTTTGCTCTAATTTATCCTTTTCTCTCAGAAATTTTTCATCTGCAGCACCTTGTCATTTTTCACTCTCTGGTTTATGCCACGGGTTTGCCTTCTCACACCTCTTTGTTCATGGTATCCCATCCAGAATAACCAAGTATCTGACAGAATTACTTTTTGTAGTGAGATAGGAGAGGTAACAAACAAAGTGCAGAATGTGACCTGCTCATTTAAAGAAAATGGATTGTAGCTACACAAAATGTCACTGCTTTGCCTCTGTTCAAGCCCAAAGAAATTATTGTTTCCTTACAAGAGAGGTAGAAGAGAGAAGGAGATGATAAGGTTATCTCCTAGGAGAAGGAGAGAGCCTGGCTGATGATATGCTATGGCACGTGGAGGGGTTAATGTGAGATAACATCATAGTCTGCCTGAAATCCAATATCTCTCTATTGAGTCCATGGGTTTTTTTGAACCCAGTGGAGTTATGAATTTTAGTTCCCAGGCTTGTTTTGAAAGATGTTTTACGGGTTTTCTTTAAGGAACAGGACTGGCAGATTGGAGATGGAGTGATTGTTTTATGAGAAGTGTTAACCCATGGACAGATGGATGTGCTTTGGCCCTTGTAGACTGGCTAGGTGAATTCTTCCTGACGCATGCTGGTGGCTTAATTTCACCCATTTAGTTACCATTTTGAGGAAGTATATTACATTCCTGAAATACAGGTATAGGACAGAGAAGTCTTGATATTCTGTCCTGTGGTATTTATTATGTTACTGTGCACACATTCAAGGAATACTTCCTCATACGTTTACACAACACAGTGCAAAGATGTCTATTAATAAAACTTGTCCTACTTAATGTCTGTTGCCTTTAAGACCTACATCTAGGAATTGCTATAATATTTTGGTGGAGGTTTTTAACCACTGCTGACACCTGAGAAGGTTTTTGCAGAATCAAAACTTTGTACTGCAAGTCCATGAGCTCTTTACAGCAGAGGTGATTGGTTCAGAGACCCATTGTTGTGTGTGCAAACTTGGCACTGATTTCTGTCCTGTGTGTTATTTTACCTTATTGGCAGTGAATTTCTTGCTCCCCAGATGCCTCCATATATTAACAGGAGATTAGTGTCAGTTTGTTAAATCACATTGAAGACAATGTGGTTGTCTTCCTTATTTTGTCGAAAGGAAAATGCTTACATAAAAGGAAGGCTGGGAAAATGCATGAATGAAGCTGGTTTTGATGTGTTTTGAGAATGTGTAGAAGGTGTTAGCAAAACTTGAAGTGGTGTTTGTACAAAACGAGTTGCACTGAGAGAATGCTAAGCCTGTGCTGCAGTGAGTGATGCAGGAATTGGGAAGGGCTAAAATGTTAGAGGGATGGAGTAGCCTTACACACTGTCAACATCTTTGATTACCCATTACTGCAAATGTATGATACATTTTTAGCCTGCTTTTTTTTGGTAACAAATGATAGGAGAAGAGGCTGATTTTAATATCTTATCTTTTCTTCCCTGCCCAATATCCCTAAAACAAAGCTGTAGAAGAAGCTGTTGAGTAGTATAGATACATCCTGTACTGCAGTGATACTATTAGTAAGCTGGCTTAAGATGCTGTGTAGTGTTCAAGTCTCTTTTATGTTCACCCCAGAGGCCTAATCTATTAATAGCTCAGCTTCATGCTCTATTAATATTCATACTCTTTTTTAAACTGTTGAAAATCTTGAGGAGACTGCACCTATTGTGCTGCTCTTTCCTCCCCAAATGCTGAATACTTTAAGAGCAGATTCTGGTGTGATTTTTCTGCATTCACGAGGTCAGTGGTGCTTTCTTCCATCTTGACCTTTCTATAATTGTGCATATGGCTGTGCTTCATGTGCATTTTTTGCTTGGATTCATTAATAAAATTGAGACTGCAACCTGGCAAGGCTTTTTTTTTCTTATTCTTCATAAAAATAACAGAAAATAAAAAGGATGGTAACCAGTTTAAGTTAGCCATTCTACACTGTTCATTTCTAGTAATTTGGAGAAGTTCTTAGCACTGCCTTTTAGAATTTGCTGCATCTTTGCCTTAGAAATGCTTTTGAATTCAGCCAAAGGCTTTCATGCATTCAGTTTTATCTGTGATATTGTATATAGCCATAAAGTCTTACCCTTCTGGAAGGACTGCCTTCAATTTCTGAACAGAGAACTATGTATTTCCTTGAAATTCTGTTTCCCAGATAGAATTTGGAGGTCATCTTTCTTTATCTGTGATATGGGTACTAGAGGACAGAATGATGGAACAGGTACTAAAGCTGAGGATGACATTTAAGAGCCAACGTGAGACATTTTGATGAGTGAGGGAGGTTTCCATAGAGAGCAGATACCAGAAAGGTTTGCATAAAGGAACTGTGGTTTCAAACAGCCACCTTTGCACATTAACCTGCCTCCCCTCTTGGATGCTGTGAGCCTGCTCTGTGTTAGTAGGTGATGTGTGGCCTGCTGCTATCTCAGGTGATGCAGTGTTCCTTTTGGCATTGTTCTTCCACCTCCCTGCTTTCCTCTGCTCCCTCTGACGCCAAAATTTAAATTTGATACAGTTTTTAGCTAACACCTTAAAGCTTCTCTGAGCCACAGGGACAATATATTCTGTTGGGTTCCTGTTAGAGGGATTCTAGTCCTTCCTTCAGGTGAAAAATCTAGTCAGTGATTATGATCCCATAATGTCTGAACTCTTTAAAATAAGATGACATAAGAGAACAGAAAATCCTGTTAGTCCACAAAGTGAAGATCAGGTAGTTCTTCAGCAGTGACAGTACAATTACAGCATCTAGCAATAAATGCAATTTAGTGCAGGCTTGTCACAAAGTCAGCTTTTTGTTTTAGGAGAAAACAAAGAGTGGTAGAGAAGTTGTAAATGTTTATGTATATAAAAAGGTCATGTTTGGTGTTTGATAATTTTGAATTTGCTCTATTGTAAAACATGAAACTCCTCCCTCATCCTGCAGTCTTTATTTTGTCCTCTGTGCAACCTGCTTTTAAGAGATTAGGGCTCTGTGCTTTTAATATATTGGAATCTGCTTAGTGAGTGTGCTTTGTTTTGGAAAATAATTGAAACTATGGCAACCCTTGGGGTTTTTTCCAGCTTATTTGTCTACCTCATGGACTTCTCCGTGTTGGTGGATGATTAGCATACTGGAAACCACTGGTAGCTGCTAATGTTATACAAACAGCAAAATAAGTTCTGTAAATATTAAATCCGGAGCTGGTTATTTGTGCTTTAGAAATCATTGAACACAAACTGAATATCATTTCAAAATTGAGAGTTTAAGGCCTCTTCACTGTCTCAGTGGCCTAAGTCTACAAATCTGTAAGTGCAGAGCAAATGGTTTTGGCACAGGATCACTATTTCTGATCAGTGCTTGCCTGATGCATGTTTCCCCTGATTTCCATCACATTCCCTAGAGCACTTGTTTTATGTTCAAACTTGTTAGCCACATGCAGACATAAGTTTACATAAATTGAATTTCTTTCTCTTTAATATGACTTCTCTTTCCCATCTTTCAGTCTCTTGCACAAGGGATTGTAGCCTCAATTTATTTATTTTCCTTTTAAACTTCTGTGTTCAGTTGCTACTGTGATTAAAAAATGGGTCATCCTTGGATGAACTCCTGTGAACTGCCTCTTCCACAGGGCTTGCCTGCCTGGGAAATTCTTGTAGTGGGAGCCATCTTCAAATCTTTCTGACAGCTACTGGTGACCTTGTTTTGTAATTACTTGTGTTTCTGTCTAGATCTTCTAAAGTGTTGCTTCTCCATGTATGAAGAAGCTTTTAAAACACGTTATAATTTAAGATCTCAAGTCTCTGGCTTCTTTCCAAATCAAACCTTGATGTCTCAACAGTTAAAACTGAGAAGCTGTGTTGCATGGTCTGTCTGGCATTTGCACTGATAAGTGGGGCAGACGTGCCTGGCAGTCAGCCCAGGGGCTTCAGCCTCCTGGAGCCCCCCCGGGTGGGGTTGTGCAGCCCCTGAAATGGGAGGGGATTCTTCCTCCTCCTCTTCTCCCCTTTCCCAGTTAAATATGTACCCTGATAAAGTCTTTCCTTTATTCTTTCTCTTTTTATGGATATTCATTCTGTGTAAGTCTAAGGACTTCTCTGAAACCGAGTATGAAAATAAAAAAGCCAAATTATAGCTACTCTCTTACTAAAAATATTATGATAAACATATGGTTTATTATTTGTGAGAATGTTGACTGTGCCCTGTGATTCTGACATGGAAACAAAATTCCTCTTCACAAGACCTGTCAGAATTATTAGAGGTTTGTAATCTGTTTCTTACAGATTCCTGTAATCCTGCTTTTTATCCAGCTCTGGCTTTTTATGGTGTGTTTCTTTCTGCTTGTGGATATGGTGCATGATCATCCAATCATTTCACTGTGTGTTTGGTCTTGTAGGGGTTACATGCAGCACATCCCCCAGTCTGTGTGACAGAGTTTGTGCATTATCATTGATAGAGTGCAGTGGATTGTCACTGTAAAGTATCTTCTTCAGGCTGTCTTCTGCTGTGAATAGTAGAGCTGCTTATACTCAGGGGCTTCTGGTCACTTCACTGCCTTTTGTTTCACTTGCCATAATGGTTTTCTTCTTTCAAGAAAATGGTTTTCTGACTGGCTGAGAGACACAGCCATTCCCTATAGCAGGATAGTTTTGGGTAGGTCTCTTTGTCCTCAGGGTACTGTTGTACAGTTGTGAGGCTCTGCTTTGGGACCAGCCCACTGTTCTGTGTTGGAATTAATGCACGATGCTGCAGCACTTGCAAGTCGTGACTGGGAATGAAAAGCTGGATCTCAGCTTTTAATGTGCTGCACTTGCATATTGTGCAATCCCATAGGGAAGTTGAGGTGCTGCTTTTAATTTGACTGATTTGGGTCCTGGTCTCTTGAGATGAGTGGAGGGCAAGGATGTAGGTAGGGGCTGTTGAGTGGCAGGGTGTTCTCTGAGGAGCTGTGATCTAGAGACACTTTCTGTCACAGTCTGCACTTGCAGGCTTTGTCACTCCCTGCAACACCTACTACCTTGCTTTTTTTGTTTCGGGTTGAGTGGGTTGAAGGCAGAGTGTTGTGAGCAGTTGCTGTCTGTGTTCCTGCAGTGATTTGTAATTTGAGAGTACAGGGAGAATGCCCCTAGATATATTTCATAAAACTGGAAGAAATAAATGATTGCCAACACAGGTGAGAAAAGGTCACTGAACACTTATTAAATGACTCAGAATCCATTGGGTGCTTCTGAGGGCAGTGTGAGTGAGAGTCTAAAGAGTGTTAATGCTGAATTTTGGCACAAATAATTCTGGACTCTCATGTTATCTTCTACAGCCTCCAGGTTCTGCGCCCTATCAATGGGGAAGAAGTAAACCTTTATCCAATGGCAAGTAAGAATGATGTGTAATTGTAGATAGCCAAGGGCACTCCAGAGACTGATCATAAACCAACTGTAATTCTTAATTTCCTGACCTATTATAGCCTTCTTTGTGGATTATTGCATTGCTGGCTTGAGTATTTTGTAACTCTTTAAAGGCTCCTGTAAGGAATTGGGAATTGTGACTAACGTTTAAGGATGTTCTTTTTACTGTTGGCAGTTTTGCTCCCCTTTTTCTCTTTTTGCAGAAATTAAAGGGGAAGTATTGAGATACGGATTGTATTGTTCATGCAGTTTGTGTTTACATATTAACAGATGAGACATTTTTTTTCTATTGCTGGCAGGTCAAATACAACATGTTATTGTAACAGACAGCCTAAAGCAAGAGAACCAGAACCAGAATTAAAGGAAAGGAAGTAATTTAAACTGAAGTAGTATGAGTATTTTGATTTGGAAACATCAGAAGATAGAGTGTGAGTTTTCAAATTTTCAGATTTTGAATTTTACTGAACTGCTAAGATAGTTCATCATGCTTAGGATAATGATGATCTGCTCACATGTTTTTATTAACCTGTAGGATAGGTACTAAATACTGTCTTTTAGGCAATGCTATTAAATGCTCAGAACTAGATCATTAAATGTCTCAGAAAGTCAATTTTATGGTCCTAACAGCTAATATAGTAGTAAAAGATAATATACCTTAAAGTTTATTTAAATATTTGTTGTGGAGCAGCATTCATCCATTCTTTGTTGCATTTCTTTTTTCATGTATTCCAGAAGTGTGTTAAAGTGAAGAGTTTTATTTTAAAATTCCTAATTTTGTAGAGTTACTAGACATCTGCAATATTTAGGAAAAATGTAGCCCTAATGTAGTGTTGTGGTTGAACCTGGAGGCAGCTAAAGCACCACGCAGCTGTTTGCTCACTCCTTGTAGTGGGACAGGGACAGAATCAGAAAAAGGAAAACTTGTGGGTTGTGATAAAGGCAATTTAATAAGTGTAATGGGAACATCTGTGTTATCAACACTGTTTTCAGCATAAATCCAAAGCATAGTTTCAAATCAGCTACTATGAAGAAAATTCTCTGTATTCCCAGCCCAACCCAGCACATGAAGGAAGCAGAGAATACAGTTATTTTTATGTTAAAGTTTGCTCTCTGCTGCCTTTTATCTGACTATTTCTGCTGCTTCTGTTTTGTGGGAGTTGCATGAAGAAATATATTGAAGTGGCAGATTGTCACATGGAACAAAATCAAGGCATGTCTTACTAGTCCAGTGGTGTGGGTGTGATTTATATGCCTACACTGTTATTACTTGAGCTTGTTTGTACTTTGCAAGTACATGAGGCAGGATGCATTGCATCTCAGAGTAAAATGTTGGTGCTTATGCCTGTTTAGATGTGTTCCATAGAGTTTGATCAACCAGCTTCTAAAATATACATCGTCAGATTTGTATTAGTTCAGCTGGGGGTAAGTTCACTGGAACCTTACTGGGAAATAGTGCAACACACTTCAGTTTTTCCCTCCCACGCTCTCTGGACTTACCATAGGGAAGCTGAGGGGAATGGAATGGGATAGGCATTGGTCAAACCATCCATGTAATAGCTGATCCCTGAACTTGAGTCAGACTCACATTACAGAGTGAGCATTGGTGTGTTGACAGCCTTGTGACAAGTCATGGAGCAGCTGGTTCAGAGAAGCCTCTGTCAGCTTGTGCTGTATGCTCAGAGCATGGCAGTCCTTAGGGTGGAAATGTGGTAAGGGAGGGCATCAGCTGAAATGCAGTAAGAACAAGAGCTGCTATCCTGGGGGTCAGGTTGATTCTTTCTTGCAAACTACAGACACATACACTGAAGAAATTTTTAGAGAAGAACCCTAAAAACCCTGAAACAAATATTCAGAGAACTCACTATGAACAGAGGTTCAATACTTGAACTTCTTGTGGTGCTCACAAGGTCCTTACCAGATCCCAGGAGTTCAAAACTGCAGCTTCAGGCTACTGCATATCCCTACATTTCATGGCAGAACCATTGTAATGCTGTGTCTCGGCAGTGGGTGTTTTGCTTTCACAAGTGAAGGTCTTTGTGTCTTTTTTTTTTTTAATGTGCAAAGGAACAGAAAAATTTTCTGTGAAAGGTACTCTTCTGTGCCTTGCTACAGCCGTGACATGTGACACCCCACAGAGACTTTGATGTTACTACCCTATTATTTTCTTGATGGTATTGATGTATTTATAGGAAAAAATAGATTCCATGTTGCTTCTTCCTTGGGTTTCTAAAACCAAAATCACAGGCACATGTAATACAGGATTTACTTTCTGTTTGATTGCATGTCTTTTCATCTTGACTTTTGCTTACCCAAAGTTGCTGGATTTGTCTACTTAGGCAGTATTCTTCCTGTTCTGATTTGAAGTAATTGGTAGTTTAAGTCTTTATCTTAAAAAATAAGAAAAAAAAACAACCCTAAGAAACAACCTCGAAGATCTGACTCACTAATCTCTGTTATTCCTTCCCAGAAGTACACTGCCATTGGAATGCTGGGCAAGGCTACTGATACATTGGATGCTACAGGCAAAGTAACTGAAGAAAAACCTTATGGTAAGCATAAATATATCTGTATACTTGATGTAATTTGAAGGCATAAGTGGCCTCTGTCATAGGAAAGCGGAAGAGATGTTTGGGACTCTGAATTAAGTTTAAATGTGAAATTAAACTAAGATTATTTCATCTTCAACTTCAGTGCTCATATAATTCAAACCAGCTTCATGCAATTATGCCCAATGCAAGTGTTCATTTCTGCTGGAAAAAAGCAAACCAGGCATCAGATTAGGAGGGAGGAAATAGAATTGGGCAGGACTGTGTCATTTTAAATCTTTGACAGACTGACAAATGACGTGCTATGTCCAGTAACATTTTCCTCTCTCAAGAGTGTAGTCCCAGGAGTCCTCTCTTATAAAAGCTTTTTAAGGCCAGTGGAGGAATAAAGTACTTGGATCTTCCCTCTAGGACACCACTTCATGTACAGAAATGCTTAACATTTAATGAGGATAGCATAAACTACATTCTACATATGGCTATCTTCCAGATCTTGGTCTTGCTTGCGTCTTTAATAAATGAAATTTACTGACTGACAGAGCACAGTGCAAGGGTTGCAGGCTTCAGAACCCATCCTGCCTGTGGCTTTGCTGGGCATCATAGAAAAAATGTAGTAAAACAGTAATGTATTTGTTATTAGTTCTTTCACAACCTTGGGGGAAAAAAAAATTAAATAATAATAAGTAGCCAGTTGCTTAGCAACTCTACAGGTCTGACATTCTTTGTACCTGGTAACAGGTACATGACTTAAATAATCTTTTTTTAATGGCATGATGAAAAAGCCTGGATTTCACTTCTCACTCCCAATCTCCTTTCTTTTGCAGTTTTCTTTTTTCATGAGGCAGGCAAGCATGAGTTTCTTGTCCCCATTCTAAACAGTGTTATTTATACTAGGCAATGTTATCCAGAGATGTTGGATCATTTATTTATGCTTCAGGATCAAGTTCTAAGTCTCTTAAGCTTCTGGAGTCCTGAGCATCCACATGGTGTTAGTGTTGCCAATACTTCATGATGATTGAATGAGGTGATGGTTCACTTTCTTGGTATTTATCTGTACCTCTCAAAGTGGAATTTTGTGATTATGCTGTGTCAAGAAGTATTCAGAGATCCTTGCTCACATATAAGCTGTGAAATACTATTTCAATTAGATGCAGCTTCCATGGTCAGTTAATTAAAAAACCAAAAATCCATTTTTTGAAACGCTAGTTTTGCTTTTTTTTCATTTTGTATTGTTAACTGCAGTCAGAATTTAGAGTGTTGTTTTTGTGTGTGTTTCTCTCCCTGGCAGCTCCTGTTACAGCAGTTCCCACCTCTGCAACACCTCTGTTATGGTGTTTTACCTTTCTGCTAAACTGTGTGCTTGGGGAAACAAGTTGGCTTAAAAATACCCCCTTTTCTTGAGTTGCTTGTCATTTAAAACAGAGATCAGATGCATGATGCAGTTCATCACGTGGGTCTCACAAAGAGCAGCATTGGTGTTGCTGGGACAGTGCAGTTTGAGGTGCTGTTTCCTTTTGCTGAAAGAAATGCTTGTGACATTGGTCTCAGTTGCCTTCCGTGTTGGTCCCAATCAGTCAGATGTGATTTCTGCAGAAAGAAAAGAGCATAGATGCTCCTTTTTTTTCTCTCCATGGTACCTGCATGTTTTGTATTTCTCATCTTTTCCAGTGTCTTCTCCAAAACAGCTTGATTTTCTTCAGGATACTCTTTTTGGCCCACTACCCCTCATTTCTAGCCCTAATAGGTACTCTAAGAAAAGGCAAACCAGATGTTTGAGTTGAATTTCAGTTTTCTTTTGACACCTACAAGGACCCTTGGAGAAGCAGAGCGAGGGAATATAAATCCTACAGTGCCAGCATCATCCAGGATTGGGCCTTAGTGCAGAGAAAGGGCACTAAACCAGTCTGCAAGATGTGTAAAACTCTTGAGCAGCTTCCTTGGAACATAAGAGGAAAGTGCCTGCAGAAAGTTGCCAGCTATATTAACTCTAGTATAAAGTGTTACATTTTAGTCCTCAAAGTATCCCTAGGCAGCAGCTTAGGAAGCAAACTGTACTTAGTCAGGATGCACTGAAGAGAGCTCCTTGCTTTTAACCCCATCTGAACTTCTTGTAGCTTTTTGTTTCTTACCAGACAATGAGTTTGCATTTCCACGTGAAAATAGGTTATGGTTGCATACTGCTGCCAGGCTGTCAGATGCTGACTTTGGAAGCAAGTTGCATTTAGTATTCCTCTGATGTTTTTTTGAGCACATTCATGTTAGTAGCCCATTTTTAATACTTGTAACTATGTACAGGAATGTACATTCTGAAACCCACTTCCTCCCAGCTGCCCACAGGCTATATCCAGACATAGAGAACAAAATTAATGAGGCTTTTCTCAGGTCTCTGATGATTATGCTGAAATATATGTTTAATAGAGCTACCTGAATAATTTGGAAAGTGTAGTCCTTTCAGGATTCTGCTTATCTGGTTTCATATAATTTGTGCTGGGTCCGACTGAATTGAGGTCATTTGCTGAACTTCTGGTACACTATCATGTATAATTCTTGTGTTTGGAGTAGTTTGTTAACAAGCAAAGGTTTTGTTAACAATCACCCTTCAGTGAAGGCTTTTTGAGGTTGTGGCACAATTGACACCTTTTTAGTTTGGTAACTTCTTTTTCCTTCCTTTGTAGCAGGAAAATCAGTCAATAGTCACCAATGTTCAAAAGCACACCAGATCTTAGCAAACACATTTGTAAATATTTGCTTTGATAACACACAACACAACTCTTACTTGTTAATGGCTTAATGCATCATTCTTCACGTGGGGATTTTTTCTTCTCCTGAGACAGAGGTTGCCTGTATCATGAGGGACCTTCCTCAGGGGCAACATGTAACCTCTTAGTGAAGGGAATATGAGATCAGAGCCAGAACTGAACTCAGGTGTCTTATTAAATGCCCTGGCCACAAATGACTCCACAGTTCATGGAGTCAAGATTGGAAGGAGAACTTGTAGTTAGATCTTAAAAGCTGAATTTTAACCTGGGGCAGCCTGGGGCTCAGAAGAAGGCTGACAGAATCACTGTCATGGAGCTGGGTCATGCTGACTTTCCACCTGTAGTTTTGTTGAGGTATGTTTCTAAATAGAAATAAGATTGAAATAACTGTGTAAGAAACTCTTCAGAAGATTCAGAGTTACTGTACAATTGATGTTGTTGTTCCTAGCCTAGTATTCTGATGTAAATTGGTCTCTCTCAGCATCTCAGAGGTTTGTGCCTTGCAATCTTGCTGTTAATGACACATCTTGGGGCAGTTACTTGGGCCTAGGGACAGCATGTTCTCTTGAGGCTACAAGGTGTGCTTTATAGAAGTGAGAAACTACAGGATCATCTCCTAGAGCTGCTGCAAAAAGAAATCTCATCTTTTTTACTTACAGCATGAAGTATATCTGGCTTTTCAGGTTTGTGAGTAAAGGTCTTTTTCAAAATACAACAAAGGCTCAATAAATACATTTGGTTGGTTTATGTTCCAGAATGCTGTTGACTTAGCAGGCATGACACTAATTAAATATAAATTATGAGAAACAGGACTAGCCAAAGCCTAGACAGTAGAAATGCACTGAAGTGTATTGTGATTACAGATCTTATGTTTGCACTCTCTTAATAAATTAGGGATGAATGTCATCTCTGTTGAGTAGAGCTTCAGAAGACCAGTGCAATCAGCTATTTAGCTTATAGCCTTCAATAAAAGTGGGACAGATGTCTGTGTGTACTCTTAAAAGAAAGTACATTGCCTAAACCAGCTGTCTTTCTTTTACAGAATTCTGTTAGTAAAATTGCCTTACTTAATATATAACTATACCCCAGAGTACGTTTGCAGGTTAGTTGTTTGACAGGGAAATTTTGATGTGTTGTTTCAGATAGTCTTTTTCTGCACCAGTGGTTTTGTTCTCTAATAATCTGTTGTGTTTTTCCCTGCAGTTAGGTTCTCTTAGAGAAAAGTTCCCAGGGTTAGATGAGCATTTTATTCTTTTTTGGTGCTTTTTTAAAAAATAAGAACATTGCAAATGTTGTAGCTTTTATGTAGCTTTCAAGAAAGATGAAATTGCAGCCTCAAGAGAGGGGAATTATGAAAGATAACATTAAGGAGGATTTCTGCCCTTCTGAAAGTATCCAGATTGCCCTGATCACCTTGGACAGTTTGTTCCACTCCTTTTGTGATAATTCGCATTCCTGCCTACAATCTGTTTTTTATCTCTTCTTTGGTGTTTTTCACCCCATCTAAATTCAGAAGAGAGGGAACTCTTACTTGTATCTGCCTGCAGAATGTGATTGATGCCGTTAGTGCTATGTGAATAATCAATACTTACATACTGACTGTTTTCTTTCCACAGACCAAGTAACAAAAGGAGATCTTGAAAATGTTCTGCAAAAGTTTACAGGGGACATTATGCAAGTTCCTCCACTGTAAGTTCCACAATATTCAGACACTCTTGACAATTATGTTCAGCTGTCAGGACTTGCCAACAGAAGTCATTTCCCTCAGAAGAATTAAGACACATTTTGACAAGAGGCTAGAGGGTCAGGAAGTCAGGAGTTTAACATTTGCAAGTGCAGGTCATGCCCATTTGAAGGTGCAGCACAAATGGTGACCTGGAGTCTGTGGGTGCTTTGGGTAAATGTAGAGTAAAAAAAGTCTTAAACAACTTTGCAGGGCTTGTCTTCTATCTTCCAGTCTTATTGACATCTCTGTGGAAGTGCCTTAAATGACTTTGAATTAGTTTTTTGAAAACTTAAGAGTATGAATGAGTGATTAATGACTGAGCTTCTGTAGCTTAGCAAATTTTTTCTGGTCAGGTGAGCCATAGTAGCTGCCAGTGTGCATGACTTAGCTTGTGACAGATGGCTTTTATGGTAATTTAAGCTAACCTGCTTTCCTTTGCATTTGCCATGTGTCACTTACTGTGGTTCCAGTGTGAGCCCTGTAAGCTCAGGAATGCCCCACATGTTCTGCTTCATGTGACATGTTTCAAATTGCCCTTTAATATTGTGAGCAAGATCCTTTTGGATTTTTCTAGGGTCATCTTTCTGTCGTGACCAAAGTTGGAACTTTGAATAAAGTTCCATGTAATCAGTGAAATCAGTTTCTGTGGTTCTGTAGTGGTTCCCTCAACATCCTAGAATGTGGCAGCTGCTGTTCAGGAAAGATCCTGGTATGGAACAAAGAAAAGTGCAAGGTACAATTACAGGAGTTGCCTGAGTGGCTCCCAGTGCTCAGCTCAACATACCACTGAAGCAGAGGGTGCCTTGCTGACCACTGAGACATGGGATGTTAGAGGCAGCTGCAGATGTTGTAACTCTTACAGAAACCCTTTTTATTTCATTAACTGCAAAGTGAGTGATAAAATGCTTTTAAATCCATACAGCAGGAGAGAAATACAGGGCCATCTCTTGTTTTCTGGTTTGTGTAGCTACTGGTAAATGGAATGATTCTGTGTCCAAGAGCTTTCAGCAGCACTCGCTGGGTTTTTGTGAGTACTTGGAGAGTAGTAAAATGTGTGCTAGCCAGTACAGTATTAGCAGGATCTGGAGAATGGGAAGCCTGTTCTATTACAGCTGTGTGACGCACATTTTCATGCTCTGTCTGATCAGCTATTCTGCTTTGAAGAAGGATGGAGAAAGGCTTTCAACTCTGATGAAGAGAGGGGAAGCAGTGGAAGCAAAGCCTGCTCGGCCAGTGAGAGTGTACAGCCTTTCTCTCCAGCAGTTCCAGCCACCACTGTTCACGCTGGGTAAAGGTCAAAGATTATTACATAGAGCAATGCTCCCAGCTTGTCAATGTTTATTTACACTCAGAATGGGACTAAGAGAGTGAAATAGGTTTCATTTCACTCAGCTACTTATTTTGGTGTAAGCCCATGTGCAGAGACTTTCACTTTGTATTAAAAGCGCTGTATTTTGGTTTTAAGTTAAGCTGATTATATCTAATCTCTCAGTGAGGGAAAATTCTGAGAGACTGGTCAGGGGATTATTTGCATCTGTCCATGGTTTTGCAACCTCCGGCTCATTCCTCTCTCAGGTCTGCTTACTTCACTTTGCCGTTCTTTCACACAGATGCCCAGACCTGCTGGCATCTCTCCCAGGATCAGTTTCAGTTTCTGTCAGACTCCTTTCTTGTGGAGGAGGCAGGATCTTATCCTTCCTTCTGTCATTCATCAAGAAACTTGGGTAGTACATTAAGAAGCATATTAATAAATAAACCAAAAGAGACTCTTGTAAATGTTTAATGCTACTGTAAAGTCAGGATGATGCCTTGCATTGATCTCTCTGCCCAGTTGATCCTCAGTCCTGTGATGGACCAGATGTTCAATGATGAGCAGCTATGAGTGACAACTCAGTGCTTTGTGACTTCAGCCCTTCCTTTATGGTTGGGTGACAAGTAGTTGATCACTGGCAGGAGGGAAGGGAAGGACTGAGAGAGCAAGGAAAGTTAAAGGTGAATTTTAAAATTTTAATGGAGCTGCCTGTCTGCAGTACCTGAAAAGCACTGATAGTCAGTTTAGGCTATACTTGAAATAATTTGCTTTCATCATTAGAAATATGAATCAACCTAAAATGCTAAAAATGAATAGGACTGAATCATTTCTTAATATACCATAGCAGGTACCTAAATTCTGGTGAGTTAGTACAGTTGCCATTTTATTTGCTTTCCCTCCTGTCTAGCTTTGCAATTTCACCCTCACATATGTTACAAGATGAATAATTGATGTTGCATCCTATAAATATTTTATCACTGGGTTGTTTGCTTAGCACATTTTTACATTTATGTGGGGGCATGGCTTCTATGTAAAGTAGATTTCATGTGGCAATGGCAATTTACCGTGTCACTTTTAACATTCCAGATGTTGAATGTGGTGGTGGCTTTTATGTCAGGAGCCTGGTCAATGACATTGGCAAAGGTAGGCATGAAAAAAACCCCCATGAAAATGTAAGGAACAAGTGTGTGTTTATAGAAAAATGCTGTCATTCTGTGTGTCTCAAGTAACTAGACTTGTGTGTTATTTTGCAGAATTGTAATGCTATCACTTGTTTTTATATACTCAGGTAATTTCCTTAGAGGCATGCAGGAATGATGGCTAAATAATTGCCAGAGAACCTTGGGGGCCAGGTGATAAAAATGGAGCAAGCAGTAGCACTGAGCAAGATAACGCAGGGCAAGGAGAGGGGACTTTTTTCTCTCTTCCTTGTGTTAAAGCTAACTCAGATTAAGGATAAGAAGAAGAAAGATACTGTCTTTTTAAACATTATTCATCACATTTTGAAAACAGATTGCACAGAACATTACGATGCACATAATAAACCCTTTCTGCTGGAAAGACTTCCACACTGGTGATGATTTTTCGAGTGTTTTCTTTCTCCTTTGCCTGAACTGTGAATAGTTTTGCTTTCCCACAGGATTATTTGTCTTGTGTTCTGTATCTATCAAACTGCATGATGGAGATTAGATAATCCGTTTCAAATTTTTTTTTTTTTTAAATGATGCATTTGCAGGAAGGCAAATAATGTGGGATAGCCCTATGAATTTCAATGTTGTTATTTGTGCTTAGGCAAGCCCATGTTTCTGCTACTGCCTTCTGAGCATACTGGCTTATGTTTAGCCCTTTAATGAAAAACCAAGATAAAGTCTATCCATGGCTGGCTTCTTTTCAAAAATTGAAAATTAAATAAAAACTTTCCTGCATCAGAAAGGATGACAGAGAATATTATAGTGTACCCATGTGCTTACAAGTCAGTGCTTGTTCCTGTTACGTTTTGTAGCTTCTTGATATGTAATTATGTCCTGCTGGTATTTGTTTAACATAAGAGAGCATTTGTATATATATATTTTTTTCCATATCTTAGTTTCTATTATCCTCATAGGCAGCACAGGATAAAAATGTTAGAAATACCTCTTGAAGGCCTCAAAATGTGGGAAAAATAGTTCACAGTCACTTGAGAATGCAGAATGTTCTGCTTACATCTTCTTATGACATTATTTCCCCACTTGATTCTGATCTAAATCTGGGAAATCCTTGACAGCTTTCTGTCAGATTCTGAACTCTTTACTACACTGGACAGCTCTTGAAATCAAAGGACTTCCTTGGGTCAAATTTAAGAAGATTAAAAACGAGCGATAAATCTTCATGACCTTCCTTGTCAAACTAAGCAGAATAATGTAGAAGGCTACATACAGAAATATATTTTAAGTGAGCTGGAAGTGGTTACACTTTCAAATGTTTTCCGTGCATTTTGTCCAATCCCTCTTTCCTCCTTTGCTCCAGAGCTGTCCACCTGTGCCACAGTGCAGGAGCTGACCCGCACCAAGCAGGGGCCGTTCACGCTGGAGGAGCACGCCCTGCAGGAGGACAAGTGGACAATTGATGAAATTGCTCAGTCCTTGGAGCACTGCACAGCCCTGCTCCTGGGAGAGCCAGCTCAGAAAAAATTGAAGACAGAGCATCCTGGTGAAACTGCTGTGATCTGTGGGGATAAGTGATAAGTTGGGTCAAGGAAAAAGACTGAATGATTGAGATGTTTTAAGATTGGATTGGGATTGTCTCGCCTCCTGTGTAAATCTACATGTCTCTGCTGGGAAGGTGACAAACTGCAACAGAAGAGTAATGGTTCTTCTGTTTCCTGGGGTTAGAATGTGCAGTGAAAATACCCACTGCTAACTGTTTCTTGATTGTTTATTTTCCATCTTGCACACTGTAACTGATGCCAAATTTTCATAGACTTTTAAAGAACTTTCAGGGTGCAAGATGGCTGCTATTATGAATTCATCAATAAAAAATTACATACAATAATGTCTGATAAATGTGCTCAGTTTTTTTTCTTTTACTTTACAGCTGGTAATCAAATGCTGAAATTCCATGGTGAAAAGTCTGTCATAGTGTAAAGGACACTTAAAGAATGTGGTGTGCAAATTTGCTTTCTTGAAGTCCATTTCACGATATATCCATTTTACCATAGTTTTTCCCATGCAGATTGTTCTCCAATCAAATGTTCCTAGAATGTGGTGCATGAAGGTGCAAATATTATAAGTTGATTCTGAAATAGCAGCCTAAGGGAATACTATTAAGTATAAACAGTCCCTGAAAATGACTGGTTTGTGCCTGCATCTAACAAAAAGGTGTTACATGAATTGGTGGTTCCAAACTTAATATCCTGAAGTTTCTCATTGCAGGATACCCTTCCAGACATTTATAGGATTTATTTTTGTTTTCTATACAATAAGAAACTGAAGTCTATGCAAGATTAATGAAGGTTTTGTTTAGAAGGAGGATAGACTTTGTTTTACTCAGTAAACAGTTTTCTTCCTTTGTATATTCTTAAAAAGAACTTAAAGGAAATGTTGAAAATAGCACAAGCAAATCGAAATGTTAGAGCGCTATAGCAGCAGCATATATAAAGTACAATATGGATGAAGTAATGAATACAAGAAATTCTGATTTCAGGGATGGGAGAAAAGCTTGTGCCCAGTGAGGTAACAGTGGGAGATTTTTGTTTCTTTTTGGGGTGGGTCTTCTGGTATTTTGGGGAGAAACAGAGAAGAAAGAGATTATTTTCTAAAGAAATCAAATAAAGTAGAAAATGGCATTTTCCAGTATACCTATCTTGAATGATCAAAGACTTTAATTGAAACACAGCTCTTATTGTGTGAATCTGTATTTTCCTAGTTTATTATCCCAATGGTTTTCTAGATTAAGTTCTCATTTATCTTCCTGATTTTTGAAAATAGCACAGTAAATGTAATTCTATTAGTCTGCTTCTTTCATCTTCAGGGATTTGTTTGTTTAAAAATCAGTGCAATTGAGAAATCTCTCTATTAATAGGGTACATTTGGATACAGTGTTGCAAGTGTCTAACACATTCTTAACCTTATCTGTTTAATGCTTACCAAGCCTTTCTTGCTATTCCATTTAAGAGGCTCTGATATTTTTAGTTTCAGAAGGAGAATTCTATTTTCATCAGCTTTCTGGGGTTAACTTGCAACTAGTCTGTTGTAATTATTGCTAACAGATCTGTGATCCTGAGAAGACAGGATCTGCTCCATAGTCTAGTTACTTGGAGAGGAATGAAATGGCAGTTTTAAAAAGCATCTTGTAGACATCAACAAGTTCTGGTTTGGGCTGCAAGTCCTGATGCAAACGGAAAGCATAGGGAGAGATGGAATGCAGTTGTTCATGTTCAGGAATCTGCACAGAATCATTCAGCTGGAAAAGATCTTTAAGACCATCAGGCCTGACCATTACCCTAGCAATGCCAAGTCTACTGCTTCACCAGCTTTACCCTTTTTTCCTGGAATTCCTCTCATCTTCCCTAGTGCATCAGAAATTAAGGCAGAATGTCTTTATCTCAAATTGATGACAAACTTCTCCCCACATAATTTGTATTGAACTGCAGAAGGTGTTTCACTTAGCAGCTGGCCAGCCAGGTGTGTTTGGCTGGAGTTGTGAGTGGCTGGACAGATCCATGGCAGGCAGCAGGAAGTGTTCTTGGAAAACACAGTGTGGGGAGTGCAATAAAGCCATCAACACATTATGCAGTAAGCACTGATGAGTGTCACCCCCATTCCATTCCTAAACACCTGAGCTATCTGTTCAAACATTCCAACTCCTCAGGCTGCTCCCCAGTGTTTTTCCTGTGTGCTGGGCCCCACTTGCATGCTCTTTCCTAAGTTCCCTCATGTTTTAAAGGTTCTCTGTGCCCTGAGCCTGTAGTTCCAGTAAATAGAAACTGGGAAGCCGCTGAAAAGTTCAGGAATATTCTTTTTTTATATATTTTAGTAAGTGTTTAACTCAGTATCTTGAAACTGTCCAGATTTGGAGGTGTTGTGTTCCCATGGGAACTTAGGGAAATACTCATTTTAACTTCCTTATTCTTACTAACATGCTCATCCCAGAGCTACCAGACTTCAGAGTTGGGCTATATCCACAGCAAAATGTATTTTAGTTAAAAGAAAATATCCCATGATCCTGGATCTCAGTTACTGACAGTCATGATATCTCAACATTAAAGAGGAAAAACGTGTATACAATATTTATGAGACTACTGGAAGAGTAAGTATTCTGAGGTCCCAGCTGATGCAAATAGGAATTTTATGGTACTCTGGCCAGAAAATGTGCATATCTGTGATTTACCATTTAAAATACACCCATAACAGAGATTGAAATGTTTCATTTTAATGACCATTGTTCATGGGGAAAGTCCTGATGCATGTGCTACTTTTTGAGCCTGGTATTGTCTGTCTGCAGTATAGACTTGCTGTCTTCAGTCCCTGGAAGCATGGTAGCATAGCCTGGCCCTGAGTGCTCCAGTGCTGCTGCTGCTGCTGCTTCAGTGGGTTTGACAAGGGCTTCAGAATTTGTCTCCCTTTAATGTCTCTGCCTAGCTGGCTGTCTTTCTTCCTCATCTGAATGATAGTTTTCACTTCATAATGTATCTCTGCTGCCAGCCAGTTATTCAAACTTTGAATAACTCCCCCAGTTTTGGGATATCTTTATTTTTTTGTTTTAATAGGTGGTGAATTTGCCACTCTGTGAGTGAATGGCTCTCTGACTCCAATGAGTAGGGTCATGCTGTTTGCATGACAGAGTCAAGGAGTGAGTTTGCAGTGGTGTTAATTTTATTAAAAAAGCCTTATGCAAGAAGCACAGTGAGAGTGTGTGAGGGTGTGATTGCAGTATACAGCCAGAGGGAAATCACAGAGACAGTGAATGGGTTCAGCCAGCCTGGGTAAAATTATTGTCTCTATTAAAAAGCATTCATTGTTTCTAATAGCCATGGGTTTAATTCTCTTTTGTGTGAGGCCTGATTAAGTAAATCACCAATGGTTAAAGGCATGTGAGGCAAGGGAGGCAAGCAAGTTTATCATGTGAATGCTGGTGTCTGCTCTGGGTGAGGAGATGCCACATCCCTGTCAGCTATCAGCTGCTAAGATTAAATGGGTGTAAACAGGCAAAGCAGGAAGATGGTTATTGGCAGTGGGTGCTTGAGAAGAAAAGGACTACATTTCAAGAAAAAAAATCCATATTTTGTCATTCTCATTTTGGGAAGTGTTGAAGACAATGCCATGTTTCAGAAACACCGTCTGGTTTTGATATGGGTATGAATGCTTGGGAGGACTTTAATGCTCATCCCTCCTCACCTCTAGCTCCAAGAAGTGGGTTAAATCAAAGCTGCAACCTCTCCCCAACTTCTCCATGTTGCATTGCTCCGTGTATTGTGGATGCTGGAGCAGTCATCTGCCCAAATTCTGGGCTCTGAAGGGGATTGTGTGGCTCGTCCCTGAAGTTAACAGGAACAGAAGGAGGAGGACAAAAAAATGAGGCAATAGAAGCTGAAATATAAACACAAAATAGCCTTCTTACCAGACATACTCTTTTTATGTTACAGCTCTGTGTCTGGCCTTTCCACTCTGCATCCCATTACCTTATCTACTGTCTGAGACAGTTGATCCTAAAACTTCTTATCCTGTCTTCTGAATTCTTTTCCGGGCACATGTGAGCCTTGGGGCAGTGTGGAGCAAAGAAGCTGTGTGGTTTTTGGGGGACAAGAAAGCTGGTAACAAAGCAGAACTGAAAAGGATGAGGTGTGTATGGTCCCTTTCTTACTGTGACCCTTTTGTAAGAAAGATGTGGTTCTGAATGCTTTAGTGCTGTTTCCCTGGGACATGGGATTATTTTAGATATTTCAGAATTAAGTACTTCAAAGTCAAATCTGCAGCTGAGTGCATGCATTAGAAACAAAATGCATCAATTCACAGATGTCACACTACTTTTAGTGGCTTCAGAACATGATTTTACAGCTTAAAAGGAGGGGGGTAGAAAAAGGACTGGCAAAAGGTAAATGCATATTTCAGTTCTTATGTTTTTAAAGTAGATGAACTCAGTTTTGGTAATTATGTAAGAAAAGACATCAAGTGTTATAATGGAGAAAAAGTAAGGAGAAAGAACACAATTTTTACTGCCTTTTCTGTTTCTTTTTGCACAGAACAATTAGCTTAAATATACCATTTCAAAGCTTAAGAAGCTTTTATGTGGAAATGCTTGAGAGATTGTTACTGTGTGCTGATGTGAAAAAAGGCATTTATTTTCATTTCAGCAGTTGAAAAGATAGTTTTCTGTGATGCCCTTCAAAAGGCAGTATTTTGTTTTGCTTGTATGAAATTGCAGTAAATCCTTGGCATAACTTACTCTTGTGAGTGGTGTGTTCACAGTAAATAATTTCCACAGCTGGCTGTCCTAGGGATCACAAAACTGTTTCAAGTTCTGCAGGTACCTAGTAGGCATTCCCAGTGGAAATGGAACATTGTGTACAAACACTAAATGTATTTAGAAAACGGGCCTAATTCTCAGTAATCTTTGCTATGCAGATTGCCCTTTTGGTAAAATAACATCCAGGCTGCATTAAACCTCACTGCTGCTGTGCTGCATTGCTTTGTGTACAGTTCTTACTTTATACTCTTAATTTCACAAAGGGCACTGGCAGATTCTTGATTTCTTGTCCAGGTGATTAATTTCACCCAGCTGCTGCATACACAGAGGCATTCCTGCCTTTAACCTCTTCATTTACTGCCCAGGGTTCCCAAGGACAGCGTGGCACCAGCACAGAAGCGTTTGTTCAGCTCATCTGTCCCAGGCTGGTGTGTAATGTGTTGCTGGTGCAAATAAACCAGAATATTGGGAGAAAACCTTGTGTCTCATTCTGTTGTCCTGATAAACTCCAGCAAAAGATTGAGAGAGCAACAGGGGACAACAATTTTCCAGTAATCCTCTCTCCAAGTAAGAATCAATGGGAAACAGCAGTGAGGTCTGTGGGTACAGAGCTAGCTTAAAGCATGTGATTATTTCTTTTGACCTCTGTGAGAGCACTCCTGTCCTGTTTTATTAAATTATGTAGGTTATTACTTGCTGAATTAAGGCCTTGTGTGTTTCATTTTCACCTATCATGTTTTGGGGTTTTTTTTTTCCCAGTTTAGTAATGTGAACTGATGGTTTGAAAAATTATATTGCTTCTTACAGGAGAAAAAAGAGACTAAAATAAATATTAATGGTGTGGCACAACACTTAGAGTTGTTCCACGTCTAATGAATATGTAGCAGTTCTATTTTCTACTTAAACACAAAAATTGTCAGAACAGAATTAGTGTTATTTTAAAGAAGACTATGTTTGTCTAGGAAATTAATTTCTCTAGGGAGTGCTATTAAAGGCTGTGCAGACTGGAGAAGCCTATTTGAGTGTGTTGGTGATCTGTTTCTAGAGTTAGAACATTTTTATTGAATTGTGTGCCATATCCCTGTGCCAGTTTTGTCTGTTTTTCTTTGCAGTACTGTTGATTACTGGAAAGAGCACAGTCATACAATCCAAGCTGCTCTTCAGCCATCCCTTCCTATCCGTGGAAATAGGGACTGCTCATCCCCACTTTCCTCTGCCAGCCTTAAATCCAAGTTGGTCCTTGAGAATTTTATAGAAGTGACCCAGAACTAAGCCATCTTGCCAGAGAAAGCAATGATTAGGATTTGAGGAGATGAAATTTTGTCGAAGCTGAGCATGTTTCATGAAGGCAAAGACAGAAAACTCAGCAGGATTGCCTATCCCACGAATCTGCTCTGATCCTGAGCACGCCAGAGAGATTTTCCAAGGAAGTGCATCTTGTAGAAGAGCATCCAGCTGTTGGATAACTGGAGTAAAGCTCCCACCATTTCTCTGGGGGATTATCAAAGTGACTGGGTGAACTCTCCACCTCTCCTTTGCTGAAGGAGCTCACTGATTCTGTTTGACTCTCACATTCCAAGGCTAGTTTTCAAGCTCTTTGGTCAGCTCTTGAAATTCCTGCAGTTTTCTGGGGCTCTATACACACCATATGTGATTCAGAGAGTGTCTCGAACACTCCATTTTTTAAATTTTCACCTGTTTAGTTAAAAAAAAAAAGGGAATTCCTGGCAGCATCTCCTCTGTTTCAGGCACAGATTTTCTGCTTTGTGCCTGTTGTGTCTGGTGAGCCTGGCAATATGAGAGGGCATCCCATGAATCCCACCCTGTGTAAGAAAAACACACATTTCTCCCATTATTTCTGGGACATCTGTGTGCTTGGGTTTTTTTCAGAGTTGGATAGCTTTTCCCAAGCCCTTCTGCTCCTTGGTATCTTGGAATCATTTATCTCTCACTGCAACAATGCACTGGTTTTGTAACTGGCCTGAGGCTATAAAGCAAAGTTACAGTCTAGGGATGCTGCTGACTGTGGTCTGGAAGAGAGGAAAAAAAGTTGTCCAGGAGCAACTAATTTTTGAGTGGCAGAAACACCTGAGAAGTCTTGGTAAATCAAGAAAAATGGCTGATGTCTGAAAACACTGGTGTGATACAAGGCTGCAAAAAAATGGGGTTTGTCTTTCTGAGGTGCTCTTATGGCACTTGGCTTTGTTCTTTCTCAGTAAGGTAACAGCACTCTCAGAAAAGTGGGATTATTGGTATCCAGTCACACTGTTGCAGGTTTTGGGAAGCTCCATTGATACAGCATTTGTTTCTTTTCTGGAATATGTAAATCCTTCAGTAACATGCAATAGGTTGTCAGCAAAGCTGGAATTCAAACTTAATTTCCAGTGGATTCCAGTGCACTTCCCAAGGAGCAGCTCTGGAGGAGTGGAGGGGGGGCCCTGTGGCTCCATTCCAGGGGGTGCAGAGTCAGTGCTCATGAGGGTTCAGGCATTTTAAGGGAAAGGGGCAACTGGGAAGAAAAATAAATCTTCAGCCTCTGTCTTAGTGTATTTTATCCTTCAGTGAAAAAAATGTCTTTCAGTGTTTGTTTGGAGGTAAGGTCAACCCAGTGACTCCTCCATTATATATAACCCAAGCCACAGGCTTCACCTTCTGTTCTGGAGATTTATTTGACCCAGAGAGACCAGTAAGGAGATGCAGCCAAGGGAAGAAAACACTATCTCAGAATTGATGAAATACTAAATGTGTGCCCACAATGGAAGAAATTTTAGGCTATAGTTACCTGAATTCATTTGCATAAAAGAATAAGAAACTTTCTGTTGTGTCAGCTTATTTAATTTCCTAGGATGTTCTCTCATTATAAGGGATTACTTTAATTACTGCAGTAATTGTAATTTAACCCCATTGCTGTGTATATGACTGCAGAGAGAGACCTGATTCTTGCCTCTGAGATCTACTGTCTGTAGACTCCAGTGTAAACTGAGGAACTGAATGGTGAATACAGAGAGTTTCAACAAAGCACAGCTGGTCTTGTTATTTTAATGAGTATGAAAATCTTTAAAAAGAGAGTGAGTATTAAGAATGATTCAAAAGAGGGAAAAATATTTGTATTTTGAAATATTTTCTTGGGAAAATAAACCTGTCAGTAATCTCAGGGTTAGCAGGAAATTTTTCCAAAGCAGGGATTAATGTCTGTTTAGAGAGGAGGATTCTTAGACAAGCTGTTGAATATTCTGGTCAGTGGGCTCAGTGAGCTGCTTGGGCCTGACTGCCAGCTCAGGGGTTGCTCCTCACAGACTCCTGCTAAGTCAACAGGATTTAATTTGAGCTTGTGTTTCTGTCATGCCAACTTGGTCAGTTTGTTGGCTGCTCTGTCAAAGTTACAGCCTAGTGCATCAAAGCTTGAAAGCTGCCACACAGCTGGCTGAGTCCAAGTGATCAAAATTAACTCTCTGGGAAAAATGCATCGTATGAAGGAGCACAAGATGGAGTAGGCATCAGGTATGCAGGGAAAAATGTGAGGAGGGGGAAGGATTTTTCTTTTTTTTCTTTTTTTTTCTTTAGAACTATTCTTTAGAATTTATTTGGACTTGGTTTATTCAGGCTTACATTAGTCTATGCAGTCTATGGCAGGCTGAAGGTGGAATGGAAAGAAGCTGCAAATGCACAGGCATTCTCCAGGTCAGAACTGTTATTGCTAATTCCAGATCTGTCAGTGTCATAAGGCTGTGGCATTCATTTTTGAGTAATACTTCAGATTACCTGCTTGTGTTGCACATCTGAGAGTTCTTCATCTGCCCAGATATGCTCCACAGAGGATGAGTCCAGGAAATTTAGGTGTTATTCTGCTTTAATTTCATAAGCAAATGGGAGGCTCAGGACTGTTGACTTGTGGTCACGAGGGTGTCAAGCCGGGCTTTAAAACAATTATTGAGGATTTTAGTTCACTTAGAATAGGATCTGGCTTGTGAATGAGACAGCATTAATGTGAAATATTAGAGTTCCTTCCCAGACAATGTGTGTATCACAGCAGATGATGTTTTACCTCTCCATATGTTTCCCAGTTTAAATAGGAAGCCAGACAAATCATGAAGAGAGGAAATAAACATCCATGTTTATGGGTGTGAACTCTTAAGAACAATTAAGCTCAACAGAACTCTTAGTCAATCTGAGATTAACAGTTACCTGGATCATATCTTATTCCATCAAGCTGAAATTCTGCTTGCCATATAATTTAGGATTCATGTACATATGGTTATTGGAAATACAAACTGGTACCTTAGGGCAGGAAAAGCAAAAAATGTATAAAATGTATAAAACTGGTTTTTTATATTTTGGGGAGTAGTTTTATGTGTTTTAAAGCCTCCAGCTTGCATGTGATAAAGTCAAATTTGATCGAAACAACACGCCAGGACACACATACAACCTGCTGTGCTCTCCTTGCCCCTTAACTAATGGCACAATAGCTGCTTGTCCGTTCTTGTAATTAGATCAGTCTTAACCAGTTCTGCTCAAAATTGTCTGTATAATGCCCAAATATTTCCTTTGACTTCACTGACATTATTCCAGATTGGTATTTGTGTGATGTAGAGCAGAAATCTGCCCTGGAGAATGTGGAACCCCAAAGGCATTCACAAAAGCCAATTTTTAATAGTAATACAAAAAGAAGATGTTACAGCTGAATGTCATTTGTCATTGTCTCCCATTTGCTTGTACCTAGTTATAAAGAAGGAATGCAGGAAAGCTGTCCCATTAGCTGCTAGTTCAAACCTAGTTCAAAAAGAAAGCCCAGTGCCCCCAGGAATCTCTTTTGAGCAGTGGGCTGATCTCTGCAGGTTGCTCTTCGAAGTCACTTAAAATCAGCCTGTCCTTTGGCTTTGCTGGTTGCCAGAGCCTGTTATCTGCAATCCTGTTTAACTGGCAACTTTAAAACGTAATCGAGGATGTTATGTTCAAAGCACAGTGCTTCCTGAGGAGGGTTTTGCACTTTAACAAGTCATCTTCTGATGCAGTGAACAGTGACCTCTGTCCTGTTTTGGGTAAAGGTAAAGCTAACGTGGAAGGCTCTGGCATTCTTTAAATGTCCCAGCTAAATATACTTTTATATTTCTGAGGTCAGAAATGCAGATGACATTTCAAAATCTGGGTTTTACTATTTTCTTTATTCTCTAAGTAATTCCTTTTACTCTGCACTGCTGAAGGAGATCAGGCATAAGGGCTGTTTTATAATGCCACGTATTTGTATTGCACCTCTTACCTGGTGATATGAAAATAATTGCAAATGTTAATTAAGGGTTCCACCTCAGTCAAGTGGTAAGGCATTGACAGATTTTCTCTAGGGAAAGAATGAGTTAGGAGGAGGCTGGTGAGCAGTGCAGGGACCTGTGTGCTGTCTCACTGACCTTAACCTCTTCTGACTGCTCTGTCTTTTCCCTTCCTTTACCCGCAGCTTTGGTCTGAAATGGTTTATGGCAAAGATACCTTCCCAGTGTGAGTAACAAAAGCCCCTCTTTCATTTTGGGCTTTAGGAACACCATAAAATAAATGGATTTATGCTTGTGGGCTCCATGTGTTTTATCTTCTGGTGGATGCATGAGAAGGAGCAGCTCTTGGGGCAGCAAAGCTGCAGCTGAGCTTTGTGTCACGTTTGCTGTGCAAAGAGTGTGGGTGCAATGGAGCTGTGCCTTCCCTTCCTCTCTGCTGAGTCCCCAGGTGCCTGCACAGCCTCCTTTCTCCTTGGGAGGGTGAGCTGTGGGTCAGGAGCTGGGGACATGAGGGAGCAGCTGGGGTGAGGTGCCCTCAGCTCTGCAGCTGCAGAATCCAGGGAGAGTCTTGGAGTGGCTGGCAGCAAACTCAGCACCTGCAGTCCTGTCTCTGTGTCCTGGTGTGATGCTCGGCCCTGAGAGTGCCTAATGAGCACTGAAAAATGGCCCACTTACACTGCTGGGCTTTCCAGCAGACTAAGGAAAACCTTATAATCAGGTTGTGATTAGGAGGTGGGAAATTTTGCTGAGCAGTGAGGAAGGATAGCGAAGGACCGTGTTATTTAAAAAAATCTGTCTTGTACCTGCATGAAACAGCTCTGCTGTGGCAGCACTGCAGCTGGGCTACCTTAGCAGAGGCTGTAGGCAGATTTCTGGGGTGACAGGTTCCCAGGGTGGGAAGACACTTGAGCAATTCCCAGCTCTGAAGAAGAATCGGGGACAAAGCCTATCACCCAGCCCTTGATTGTGCTGTCCCCACTGCCCTGACAGAGCAGCTTGTCCAAAGCCTTGCAATCACCTGCATTTTGTGAAATGTGGAAGTGCTATAGGAGCTGTGATGTCCTGGAGCACCAGGCTCGGTAAGAAAATGTTAAGAAATCCTGGAAATGTGCTGGTGATGAAGGATAAACATCAGAGCTGTTCCATCAGCAGCTGCAGATTCCACTCATCAGAATATGGACCAGAAACCTTATGGCTGGAAATTTGTTCTTTGGTCCTTACCATCCTCATGGATGGTTCCTGGTGGGATCTGATCTGAGGACCCTGAGGACCTTCTCCTGCCTTCTCCCTACCACAGAGATTTAAGCTTCTCCATTATCCTGGGGGAAAAGCCAAAACTTCTTCTAGATTAACTGCCAAGGTTGCAGGGTTGTGTCTTCTCTTAGGAAGACTTGATTTAGACTCCGCAGATGACACCTGCAAGCAGAATTAAAAGGTCAAGTGTACCTTAGATCTCTCAGTGCAGCTCCTAACCTGTGGCTCCCTTAGCCCTGTGGGATCGAAGGTTATGTTTGGTTTTAGGTCAGTGCAGGAGGAAGGAGAGAGACATCCAATAGTGTAGGAACTGCAGAAAGTAAAACTTGGATTTTTCATATGCTTGTGAGCATGTTTGTGGTTTTGCAGCCAAGGAGGTTGTATCCCATGAAGTTCAAGTGATGAGTCTAGATTTTCCGGGAGACAAATTATTTGGTTTTCATTTTATGCAATATTGGAATGCAGCTGGACTCAGGGGGGGTTGTGGCTCTTCACGGATATTTGGAAAGTGGAGGTGCTGACCCTTGAATTGTACCTAACAGAACCATTACAGGAAAATCTCTTCTGTCAGTAACTACTCTATACTGGCCTAGTTTCCCCCCAGCAGCTGCACAGCATGGCACCAGCAGTGTAATTCAAGTCTAAATTTATGGATGTCTCTTAAAGTGTGAGTTGCACTCTCATGCACTGCTTGTTCTCAAACATGTTAAAGCAGTTAGAAAATAAAGGAGTGGAAGGAAAGAAGGCACAGTAATGTAATAATGAGAGTGGAGAGCACATTTTCACGTCTAGTCTTCTAAGAAAAAACATGTTAAAGGATTCAGAGAGAATGCTGAAAGCTTGGGGCTGTGGTACATGGCTCAGAAATTTTAGAGGGGAAGTGTTCATCCATGAAGACATTGCCTCCCTCTCACTCTGAAGGGCTGGTGAGCTCAGCCACAGCAGCAAGAGCTGATCAGTTCTGTGTTCCTTCTGCACTGGCAATTGTAGTTAAAGCCATCAATAACCTGGCATGCAATGAGGGGCTTCAAGTGTTGGAGAACAAAAAGCTTTCTGAATACTTTTGAAAACTCCAGACATTAGCATCACAATCCTTTTACTGTCTGTTCCCATGCACTAATTATAGCAAACCTGCTTTGGCAGTAACTATCTTTGACCCTTTCAGGGTGAATTCTGTCCCAAGGATCCCTCCCTTACTCCTCCCCTCCTCCCCCAGCCGTTTCCTGGTGACCTCTGTAGTGGCAGTGTTAGTTCCCTGCCTCAGCATTTTCTTTTTATAATGGGTTAGAGATCTCTGGTCTCTACTTCAGCCCACTCTACTGTTTCTATATACATTCTTTATTTGTTTCGTTCTTTGGTTTTGTTTTTTTCCTGTCCTTGATTGGCACTGTGGTTTGACTGGTTTTGAGAGATTTTTTTGTTGTTTTTGCTGTAGTAAGGGCCCAAACAGCTGGATTTCTCCTTTCCTTTATCCCTTTGTATTGTTTGTTTTTCCTTACACCTTAATGAGTGCCACATTCCCTAGGTTTTCCTGTACAATGCAGATTAATCAACAGGGATTCTCCTGCACTTCCTTAAATTATCCTGCCTTTAGCTGTATTATTTACTGCTTTTTCTTTATCTTCATTGTCAGCTCCAAAACAAGAAACTGGATTTCATTTGTGATAAGCAATACACAAATAAATGGAGAGATTCTGTGTCTAAGAAACTGAAACTTGGGGGATGAAGGATGGGAGGAAAGATGGGACCCAGAGTGGTGAGTGGTGCCCAAGAAATCTCCTTTTGACACTGTGTGCTGAATCACAGCACTCCAGTCCCTGAGGAGGTAAAACAAAAGTAATAATATCTGTGAGGGGGAAAATATATTCCTAGAGATGTCTTCCGAAATGCACTCATATACCTGGGAAAATGGGAGGATGAAGACAAGGCAATATTCTCTATTCAAAGTGATTTTTCCCCTGGTTCTTTATTCATGTCTCTTGGTATTCATTCTTCTCTTTATCTCACCCTGACCTCTGATCATATAACACTAAGAGCCTGCTGTGGACCAGAATTCCAAAGCATTAGATGATGGATAAGCTCAGACCCAGAGGACTCACAGGGCCCTGGGCACTAGGCAGAGGCATAGGAACAGGATGAACAGGGGTGGGGGAAGCTCACAGCAGCAGGGTCACAGAAAGGAACTGCAGGGTCTAGACAGGCATGGGAGTACTGTTCATTACAGGTGTTACTTATAAAATAATTTGCAAGGTAAGGCTTTGTCCTGGCTGTCTGTAAGGTGCACTGAAGGGTCCATGCTCAGAGATAAAGCATTGAGGCACACAGGGGCCCTCAATAACCTCTCACAACCACCCCCTTTTCCTTTTGCCTCTCTCCCAGAACTGAAGAGGAAGATGAGCATCCTCCAGAAAATATACTGAAGGGCTGATTAAAGAAATACTGTTTCCTCTTTTTTAACTGTTTTCTTCATTTCTGTAAAATCATTTCTGTTCTCTCTTGCCAGCTCAGCACATTTCAGGTGTTCCCGTTGCCTTCAAATGCTGCTGTTCCTAAGTTCCTCCCTTTCCTTGTGTCTCTGACCAGCTCTCTCTCCAGCATCTACCTCTTCCCAGCTTCACTTTCCCGTCTTTGAATCACTTTCTGAGTTTTCATCTGTGCCTCTTCTCTCTCTGCAGCCTGGGGAAGGTGGGGGCAGCTTTCTTTAAGTGAAAGGAATGTCTGTGGGCATGTACCTTAACTCTGTGAACAGCATTGTCATTTGTGAGGCTCCTGAGCTGAACTGATGTGAGGCACTTTGCCATGTAAGGGTGTTACAGAGAGCTGTACTCTTAAATTTTGAGTTAGAGATGTCAGCAGTGGTTACCAGGGAAACTTCTAAAATTACGCTGGCAATGTCTCTGCTCAAATACTGTATGAGATCTTGGGGAAATGGCACCGAGTGATCAGGCAGAGATACACTGGGAAAGTGTCACCGTGTAAGACTCAGGGATGTTTTACCTACAAATAAATTAGAAATTTAAAGCTTTGTGGTGATGCAGGGTCTCCAGCTGTGCAGTCCTAAACCAGGAAAATAGCATGAAAGAAGTAAAAAGCAGTGGTTTTCTTAAAATGTCAGACAATAGATTTCACAGGTTTGTAGTTAACCTCCATTTTGGGTTTTGTTTTTCAACACTAAAAAAAAGAAGAGTTGCTTCTAACAGATAATTCACAGAAATGGCAAATTACTACTAGAAACTAATGGGAGAAGACACCCTGCACTCTGCCACCCCCAAGGCCCCAAACAAGGCGAGAGTGTAGATTGATTCATGCATATTTAAATGCATGCTAATTAGAAAGTACATTTGGGATTTAAGCAACTGTCAGAAACCCACAAAAGGCAAAGTTACAATTGCAGGTTCTCTACCTGAATACTGTTGTACCTTCTCTGGCTGAGTTGATCTGAGCCACAAGCTGCTGGACATTGGGAGAGTACTTTCATCACTCCCTATTTTCCCTGTGCTGGTTCTCTCTTTTAGTTACTTATTGGAGGATGGCCAAAGGTCATGTGTTGGATTTGATGGTCTTGGGTCTGACCTGACACTGCTGGGCTTTTGTAGGGACAAACATCTGTCCTTCCTGGAGCTGTCAGTTCACTGCTCCTTGGAAGGATGGGTCTGTTATCCTCTGCCTGTGCACCTGTGGGCCTAAGAGGAATTTTTCTATAGCTGAGCTTGAGGTACAAGCAGCATGTCCCACATATTGCACGTCCAAGTTGGACATAATTTTATTTTTGTCTTCACCCATATGAGCCTCTGCTCAATTATATGAAGTATTTTAACCTATAATAGATGTTTGTGTGCATTAGACAATTTTGGTTTCAAAAGACATTGTCCGGCCACATATATTTATTATTTATAACAAATGTTGTTGGATCAGCCTCTTGATTCAATAACATTGGTGAAAAGTTACATTTTAATACATGTTAAAAATATCTCTTGTTGCATGGTGCTTACTGCAGAGTGCTGATGCATTAATGGGATGACTTTTGCCTCTTCTGTGCAAGTGCTCCAGGAACAGAATCCAAACACATGAGGAATGTACAGAGGGTGTGGTACATGTGCAGCCAGTGACAGGTAATCCCCCAGCTCCAGAGCTTGGGAATGTGCTGCTCTGAGGAGCTGATTGCTATGCTGAATCCAAACCAGAAAGAGTGCAAGTAATTAATCACCATATGATTAATCAAAAGCTCATCGTGCTCTGGATGTTATGCATGAAACAAAAAGAGCCTTAAGTAGCAAACCCTCCTGGGGCTGTGAGGAAGGTATTGTAGCTGCTGCAGTGTGAAGAACAGTGATGCTGCTGGGATGTGATACCTGCCCTGGCTCAGGGAGCTGTGTGGGAGTAGATGGTGCCTTTCTTAATGTGGACACCTGATATAGGAGAGGGACTTCTTTTTGACACATAGTGATAATTGAAGATAATATCCATTCAAAAATATTAATAAAAGATCAATTTTAATTCTGTCTGCACGAAATTGTTGGGTTTTAGGCTTTGGTGCGACAGGATCTGCAGGCAGAGAATGTTCATGGCAGTCTTGTCCTGCAGAGCTGGTGGGAGGATGGCTTTGAAGGTGAGTGGTGAGGTACAGTGAAAGTACCTGGTTATTGTAGGAGCCACCTCAGGAGTATATGCTGACCTCCTGATGCCATTTCTTTATGTTTCTTATTGTTTCACCGGGAATACATTTTTTATTCTTGATGTGAAAGGCTGCTGTCCTGAAAACTTCAGCATTCTGAGTCACATCTGTGCTGAAGGGGTGTTGCAGTCTTTTTTTCCTTTCTGTAGCAGAAAGCCACTAATGATGCAGCCTCTCCTTTCCTGAGGAGCAGAGCTGACACACAGATCAGCAGTTCTGAGAAGCTGTGGGAACATTTAATGAGAGGTACAGAGGCTGGCCACAGCTTGCCAGCTGACACCCTGTGGGGAAGGGGCAGCTCCTCCAGCCCCTCTGGGCTGGCCACTGCTTTGCTGGCTGGGAGCAGCAGAGCTGCCCATCCCTGGGTGACCTGACCCTCCACTGCCCATGGTGTCCACCTTCCCCCGGTGCAGGGCAGACACTGTGGAAGTGAGACGCTCCTTTTCCTCTGAAAAGCAAAGCTGCTCTTTAGAAAGAGAAGAATAATTTTTCCCAGCTCCCCAGAAAACCCTGAAGGAAATGTAGGGGTTTTCAGCATCACAGGCAATTTTTTTTTTTTCTCACTCATAAATTATACTTTAGGTATAATTATTTGCAATACTCTAGTGCAGACAAGAACCACACAACGCCTATTTCGTGAAAACTTGGAGCTCTTAATTTAAATCCTACAAAAGTTCTTTAATCTTCACAAAGATGTGGAGAAAAGCTGAAAAAAAATGTGAGTATATAAGATATTCCTGTTTCTTTAGGGTAATGTTTAATGATCAGTCAGTGACTGAGTTTACATACATTAAATATTTATTTTTCTTCTGTAGAGCTGAATGGGGGAATGTGCTCACTTTCCTCCCAGATCACTAATTGGGTAAGTGTGGCTGCTCAGGGTATTTCTGAAGCAGCAATTCTAGCTGAGGTACTTGTCTCATTAAGGATTTTACTGTTTGTATTCCAGAAGTCACGAATTCTCCAGCTGGGGTTGGGGCTTTGATAAATTGTCATTTCTTATGCTTGAAGTGTAACTTTATTGCCTCTGAGTAATAAAAATTGTCAGTTTGCATTTTTATATTTTTTTATACTTTTACAGCACAAATTTCTATTCATTCTCAATGTTTGCAAAAGCATGATTTTACTGAAATCAGTGGGTTTCTACTGGTTGATCTGACTGCAGGAACAAGGCTACCCACACGTGGGATGTGTGAGATTTCTTACTGTTCCTCCATGTCTTCAATCTCAGGTTTCTGGTAGGAGGCTTTTCTCAGACCTCTTGTTGTCCTCAAACCAGGACCTTCTTCTGGCAGACACGACTTTCCCTCAGGAGAGCAGCACTCAGGAGGGGGCTGGCAGCCAGGGGAGCAAACCCTCTCTACCTCCTGCTGTGGAGGTTCTGCTGCCAGCACCAATCTCCAGGTCCTGTCTCACCTGTCCTGGGTGTGTTTTGGGTTGAGTCCAGCCACAGGCAGAGCTTCCCCCACCACTGGGGTCAGCATTTAATCAGCAGTGCTCAGTGTGTGTTGGGGAAGGCAGACTGAGCTGTAGGAGCTGACCCTACTGAAGCTGTATTTTAGGGCATCCCAAGTTCTCTCTGGGCTTTTTTGCCCCTCCATAAGACAAGGATTCCCTTCCATGCTGCTTCCTTATGCGCCCTGAGCCCAGTTGTGATGCTGGCAGCTTCATTTGCTTTGCTGTCCTCTGCTTTGCACACTTGGATTTATTTTGTACCAGGAGAGCCCTTCCCTGGAGCTCTCTCCTTTGCCAGAGCTGAACTTTGCCATTTTAGCCCAGCAGAAAGGAGCTGAGCTTGCACAAGGTGTGCGGGGAAGGATCCTCCTGCTCAGGAGCATCTGGGCTCAGCAAATGAGTCACACATTTCTTCTTCTCAGGGGAGCAATTTCATCTACTGTTTATTTTATATGCTCCCCCAGCTTCAGTTTGAGAGTCTAAGAAATACTTTAAAGTCTTTTATCAGCTTTTCAGTGGAAAATAGCATTTAAGTAGAATATGGGTGCTCAATCTCCCACTTGTTTGCAAAAAGCCCTGGGACACTGAAATACTGCACTCTTCAGAGAGCATTTATTTACTCTCTTTCACCCTTTAATTGGGCACCATTTGCTGCCCTGGATGTTATTCCATAGCCTAAGTATGACTTTAAAAATGAAATTTATGTTGATTCTTTAAAAAAATTTTCCCTAATGGAGTTTTAAATACAGATAACTGAACACATGGCATGTGAAGGGTTTTTCTGGTTCTTTTTGTGGTTTGATTATTCTTGGTTGTTTGCTTAGTTATAGCTGCCTCTTTTTCTTGGCACATTAAAGGTATTTATACATGGAGACTCTGAGGAGGCCTCATAGCCAAAATATTTGACATTACAAAGGGTCAGAGCTAAAATTCTTAGAGTTCAGCTTAGAGTTACATTAATGAAATCCACAGCTGATTGTTTCTAAGGTCACATTGTTCAGGTTTATTTATCTCTTTGTAGCCTGTGAGCCGTCTAGTTAATGACTTCTGCTTTTATATGGAATTAAAAAAAATAATAAAAATAATTCCACACAGTTTTTTTTGGAACTTTCATCTTCAAAAATATTTAATATTTATGCTATCAAAGTGAAAGTTTCCTTAAGGTAATGACAACTGAAACAATTCAAAATACTTCTGGAAGAATGGAGCTGTCAGCCTGGCAGTGTCGCTTCCTGCCCATCCCCCTGCTCCTCTCTTGACTTATCTGCCTTGGAGCTTTTATCTCATATGAATCTCTCCTGCCTGTAAGGTTATATATAATACTTGCTTTATGAAACATAGGTTATTTGTAGCATGGTTTTGGTGGTTTTTTTGCTAAAAAATGCAATATATTTGAGGCGATTTATCTGAGCCACTCCACTGTTAAAATGTCAGCCTTAAAAGCAAGATTTTTCCTTTATAATCACGATCACGTAGATAAACAGTAATGTATGGCCTTTCATTACTGTAATTATTTATGAGATATTACAGTATAGGAGGCTCAAACCTTGAGAAAAACAAAATTGTGTTGTTGCTTTCATTAGTTACATCATTTCAGTGTGGTAAGGTCCATAACAAGGGAAACCCAGTCTCAGTGTGTTCTGTTCCAGAACAATCTACTGAATCAACAGTTTCTATAAGTAAGTTTAAAGCTAAAGGAGACATTAATGCATCTACTGTCATTAACAGGGGTTTTTAATGCCTAAGTTATGAAATTGGTGTCACCTAAGGTAATTTTTAGTAGAGACTGATATCACTGAAGGTATCTGCAGTTGTGAACTGTTCCTGCAGATTTTTTTTTCTCTTCAGATATTAAATATACTCTCTGAGTTTGAGTAATCGATTTCTGTAGGTTGAATCTGGTGATTTTATGCTGATTTATGTATCTACATGTAATGTTAACTGATGTCATGTCATTGCTTCATACAAGTAGATAAACAGATACAGATGCATACAATAAAATGAACCACTAATGGATGAACACAACGTTTCATAGTGAAAAATTATACAGAAAATCCTGGATACCCTGAATCAAAATATTTAAGGCAAGAGATCAAAATTGTCCTTGGCTCTGCCAGGGTGTCCAGATGCCAACAAGGCCAGCTTTGCAGTAGCTGGGACAAAACAGCACTGGTACTGTTGTACCAAGGTACAATGTGATCATTTTTACTCTTTGAATGAACCTGAAAAACTCTAGTTGGGCCTTTACTTCTGAGTGCTTTTTTGGTCTTTTTTTTCTTTTTTTTTAAATTTCAATCCTTTATTTGATAAAGCCCACAGGTCTCATGCCCAACTTCAATGTGTGCTACAGAAACTGTTGACAAGACAGTGGAGTGAACACAAAAGGCAGCTTGCAGTGTATTTATGAATTCTAGGCAGCAAGTGATGTTTCAGCTCCTGGAGCAGTGTTGGTAGAGAGGTGTCATCTATTTAAGAGTTTAGACAAACAGACAGAAAAAGAGAGATCTGAGGCCAGAAAGCTTGCTAGTCCTTCTCCCTTTATCAGTCTGCCCATCTCTCATCTGCAAAATTTCACACTGAAGAAAAAGCAAAGACTGAAGAGCCCTGATTTGTTTTATGGCTGAGCAGTGTGCATTCAGACAGGTGCTCACAGGGAGCCCTGACAGTTTTGTCAGCCACAGGCAGGTGGTTCCATGCAGAGGGCTGCAAATCTGAGAGCAGAATGAGACCTTACTTCCTCAGTGAAGAAGGTGAACCTATTAACTCATAATAAAGAAAAAGAAAGAAAAGCTGAACCGATTCTACTCTGCAAAGAGAAAATGAAATGTATATTATAAAATATCTGAATCCTGCTGCTCCTGGGAAACCAAATATTTTGCCCAGTTCTACCATCATAACCTGCAATCTAAAGCAGGTACTTTTCCCAAACAGAATAGCTTTCCTTCCTTTTTCCTAGAAATAGTCACCACTTAAGCCTCTTGTTGTTTTAGGGGAAAAGTGTTTTATTCTGTGTGGCTTTTGTAGAAGGTAGTACTTAAAGTAGATTAAATCCAAATTTCCCTCTTTTTATTATTTTAATGTTTTGTCAGGAAATGTTAATGCTCCTGTGCCACTGCTTAATGTTTTTTTCTGTTTCTACAGAGGTCAGAAAGAACTACATTTCCTTCCATTTTTAGAACTTGCTTTTGTATCCCCTGTGTATTATCTCAAATTATTGCATATAATTTTCATTCTTTTTTTGGCTTGTGCTCTTCCTGAAAGCAATGCTCTGTGTTGCACATTGCTCTGTAATCTTCTTAAGTCATCATTTCACTTGCACTGTAAATAGAAATCCATTTGTGTAATTAATGATTTTGTTATTATAGGAACTTCTTTTTTCTTTAACTTAATTTCTCTTGTGCATAGCTGTCAAACATGCTATCTTTAGCCCAGAACTATCCAACAGAGTGTGTTTAGGGGACTGTTTCTTGGAGAAAAAGCTGAGGCTTTTGGGTAAGAAGCTACATTTTTGACCTCATGATTGTGAGGAAGACTCTTCTCAAAGTGGAAATCAGGCAGCTGAGCAGCAGCTTTTGCCCAAGTGATGAGGGAGCAAGAACTTCCCTGGCCCAGGATTCCAGTTCAGGAGTTCATCCCCAAATCGCAGGTACAGGTCAGCAATCTGTTACAGTCTCTTCCTACAAGCACAGGGAAGTGCTGAGACACAAAGCTCATGAGTGAGGGGAAGGAGTGCAGAGAGCATCGGTGACTGGGTCGTGAAAGAAAAAGAGAAGACATGGGAGAGATTGTAGAAGATAGAAAGGTAATAATAGCAGATTAAAAAAAATTGATTCTGCTCAATGAGAGAACACAGGAGTGGAAAACTCATGCCCTCAGGATGTGCTCAAAATTAAGAGAGTATCTCTGAATTCAGAGTTGTTTATGTTTGACTTTCACTCTTCATGTCAATCTTCTCCTGACAAGAGTGGGTTTTGCTGCTGGCAAATGAGCCTGGAGCACCAACAGTCCTCATCACCATCATGGCACATGGGCTTTCTCCAACAGTGGGATCTTTGGAAGAATAACCTGGCTGTGCTGCTCAATAAGAAGAAACATGCACAGTCTACTTCAAGTGTTTTTCTGCTTTAGCCATATCTAAAGCAATCTAGAATATCCCTAAACTGAGGTGGGAGAAGATGAAAGTAATCCCAGCTTTACTCTAAAACTGTTCACTGATAGGCTTTATATCCAGCAAGAGGGAAAAACTCCCCTTACTCCTTTTTAAACAGAAAAGTGATTTCAGGAAATGCAATTTTTTGAATTCCATGCTTGCTGTCAGGAAAACATATCTGTGAGTTTCTCTTGTGTTAGTCCCAGAACTGATTGAAATGCATGCATTTGTCAGTGCATTGATATTTAATTTCTTTAGAGTCCACATATCTGAATTTGATATTTTGTATTAAAAAGGAATTACTCCCAACCCTTCATTATTATGAAAAACCAGAAACCGAGAGATGTCAGACACTGAGGTAACCATATTCTTTTATGACCCTGTCTTGCCCTTTATAAAAGCCAGCTTAAGTTGGTTAGAAATGCCTGTGATTGCTCATCTTTTCTAGTCATTACTTCCTGCATGCACATAGCAGAAGAAAAGTCTTGTGCCAAAGAAGATTAATGAAAATCTACATTACACTTCATTCAAAGCATCTGCCTGCTTTGGAAGTCATGCACTGGCACACATACTAATTAGAGCAGAACAAAATGTGCCTTTTTAAAATTCTTTTGGGGAAGAAATTGAAAACCAAGAAGCTATTTTCTTCCTAATTTTTTTAAATGGTCACACCAGCTGTGCACATTAAATATCTCATGTGCAATGTGCATTCTGTAACTGAGACTGCTGCAGGGGTTAAATTAATAATTCTGCTTTCTCAGAAAAAGCACAACATAACAATCATCCTTGAAGAGGGAGAAATCTGCTTTTCTGATTTCTCAGAAAACTGAAAAAGTGATCACTAAAAATATATCTGCACCTTGAAATGATGGCCTGATGCTCTGTGCACAGTGCTGTGTACTGGCTGCTGACTAAAGGGGAAAACAGATGGTGCAGGGTGACTAATTCTTACAGTGGGAATAAAGCACAGGTAATAGTATGCCTGTTAACAGAGAGAACTGCTGAGGAATTTGCTGGAAATGAGGAATGAAGTGTGCAGTAACACATGCTCACCTTGAAGAGATTTTCCTGCCTCGTGGCTGTGAAGGAACAGGCGAGGAGGAAAATTGATCCGTGAGAAAGTGAAATTGTTCTCCCAGCGCAGGTGTTGCACTGGGACAAACATTCCTTGTCCCTTTTTATGCCTGTGGGCTGCATGTTTTTCCCAGTGACAGGCTGAATCCAGCATATCCAGCCTGTTCCTGACCATGGTCTTGCCCTCAGCCCTGGAAAACCCCTTTGCTGTAGGGACCAGGACCCAGGAGGTGCAGGTGAGTTGTTGCCATTGAGCATCACAGTCCACAAGGGGAAGTCAGAAAAGTTCCTTGGAATTTAGAAGATCATTCAGTTGTGCTGTCATTTATGAGTCATCAAGGAAAGGATTTCACATGATAAAGAAGGGGTGGTGGTTCTAGTTTAACATTCAGGAAAAGATTTTGGAATTGACTTCCAAATGTATATATTAAAAAAAAACAACAAAAGGAGCAAAAAACTACCACCACCAACAAAAAAAACCCCACAAAAAATTCCATCAAACCCCCACCAAACCAATAAAAAAGTAGCATAAACGCACTTCCAGGTATCTGCTCCCAGAAGATGGATGTGCTTGGAAGAAAGAAAACTTTACACATCTCTTCATCTAGCTTGCTACATGACAGAATAACATCCTTCAGTCTGTCAAGTTTTTGCCATCAAAAGGCTATGAAATTCAAAGAAATGTGTTTGTTATACATTATTCATTGTAGCTTTCCAGTTGCATACTTTGTAAATAGTATTTTTAGGGGCTTTGAGATGATGAGAAGACAGGCAATGGCCAGTTTTCATTAGATTACCTTAAAATTTTTAGCAGAACACAAAAAAAGTCTCTATAGAAAATGGGATAGTGCATGAGGAACACAAGCCCATTTTTCCTAAATGGGCTACAGAAAAAGACCATTCTGTCAGTGAAATGTAGTTCAAGTGAAAAATCAGAGTACATTAGCTATGTGGCTCCAATTTTGTATGTAAATTGCCTTCCCACACCCTCTCAGTATTAGTGCTTTGGTGACAGGCAAAGAATGTAATTCTGTTTTGAGCTTTTTATCTGATGAAAAGTCTCTGTTCTCACTGCTCCCTAACTTGTCACCACTGTGGTGAGATCAATTGCATCTTAAGTGCTTCAAGTCATAAGATATTTAGCATACATTCATTAAAATTCTGTATTTTCCTCCAACAATATTTTTAAAGGAACTCCCTATGGTTTTGGGTTCCCCTTGATGCTAAAGCGAATTTTCAAGGACTTGTTTCAAGAAATTGTTAAGAATATTTCCTTAACATTAATTTCTTTTGTCAAGAGGAGATCATTGCTTTTCTTCAATTCTATTGAGCTTGAGTGCTCAAGGAGACATCCAGCAGACAGAGTCAGACTTTAGTAAATTGGCCTGCAAGATTTTACATTGAAAAATTTGGATTGATTCCATCTCAAAAATTCTAGGAATAGATATATGTCTTCAGCTTAGAAAACCTGGCTCAGAAAATAAAACCCTGAGAGTTGGATTGTCCATCTTAGTGAAGTCAAGTCAGAGGAATGTTAATATTGATAAAAATGAAGGAATTGTGGGGAAGAGGAGTAAATGCCAGGGAATGTCAGAAAGTGTTGAAGGCAGAACAGATCACACCACTGGCTCGAGAGCTGATATACAGCCACTTGCCCCAGGCACACTCAGGATGGAAATGAGACATTTTTTAATGATTAGAAGGCTTTATCTCTGCAAATAGATTTATAATGGCAGTAGCAAGAGAAAACTGCCCTGGCAGACATCAGAGTGGTGGGGAATGGACATTGGGGATGTTGGGACATTTCTCCTGCAGGTGCAGGCTGGGACTCAGCAGCCCTGCTCAGGCCTCAGTCTCCAGAAGCTTTGGATCTCATGTAACTGTCAAAGCTTTGTGCTGGGGGAGGCAGGTCCTGAATTTTGGTAATGTGGTATTTACAGAGTTGAGGTTCTGTCACAAACTGTCTGCTGTCTTGTGGAATAAAGGGGAAAAGAAGGGGAGAAAAAAAAAGATTTGTTTTTAATAACTTCCAACACAAGGATTTTAAAATGATGCTAAAGTAATTTATAGCTTCCTGCATCATATCTTCATTTCCTCAGCTGCCATTTCCCTCCATTACAAATAAGCTATCCCAGTAACCCTGCTGGTAACCAGCGCTACGGTGATACGTGTTCAGAATTTATTTAAGAAGAGGAACACCTGACTCATGTTCAGGTATAAATTCAGTGTTTCTTTTAAAGGTGCTCAAGCTTTGAAAGAAAGAAGGGGGAGGCTTGACAACAGTATCTTTGCTGCATTGCTTGGCTGGGCTTGCAGACAGCCATTCCTTCAGGATGAAAAATTAGATTTTATAGTGTATACAGACACTTTTAAGGTTGTTTAGGGTGCAGCATGGAATCAGCCTCCCCCTCTTTTCCCCTAAATGTTGTCATGCCATGAGACACAATGAAGTTTATGAATAAACAAGTAGAGCATCAAAATGAAAAGCAGAGCATAGTCCAAAGGATTGGAACAAGGCAGGAATTTCTTGGGTCAGGCAAGAGGTGTGAGCACACAGGGGCTGCTTTATCACCGTGATCTACTTATAATGACAATGAGTGAAGAAATTCTGGGAATGGGCTGACAAAGAACAGGAAAGCAGCTCCCTATCACAGCAGGTACACCCTCAGAGAGAGAGTGGCAGGGCTTTGAACACTGATATTATCTTCTATATTAAACTCTCATGCTACAGTGGAGAAAGAGACACAACCAATACCATGAAAGTGCCTGATATTAAGAGAGCAGCTAAAGAATTTAGAGAAACTAAGACTGGCATGGACTGTAGATAATGGTAATAATGTGTATTAGGATGTGCTCTTATCTCTGTCCTCTTTTTATTTTGATTGTTATAAACAAATTCCTAAAATTCTTATCAATTCCTTGTCTCTTACACTGAGTGTGTTATTAAGATGATCTCATACACTATTTATTCTTCCTGATGTATTGAGATGGTTTGTTATACTGTTGTATTCCAGTTTTGAGATGCTGGAGATATCAAAAAAATTAATTTCTTTTTAAAAGGCATGGAGATTATTTTGTTGTGTTTTGTTGCTGTTCTTGTTTATTTCTTTATTTGTTATTTACTTCTCTCTTTCACTTCCTTGTGGTTCTGGGAATGGGAGCAGACAGATGCCAAGTCCAAGGTACTACTGGAGATATTTCTCGATTAATGTTTTAACTTGCATAGCAAAAAACCTTGGGGCAACTGAGGGTTGGACCCTAAAGATTCCTTAGCATTGACCAGGAGGAGCACTTGATTTTAGAACACCCTGAAGATACTGCAAAGGCTCAGAAACAAATGTGTTGGCTAAAAACTGCTCCAATGTGTCAGGGAAAGACAGACTGGAATTAGGCAGATCTGAAGAATTTAGGCCTGTAAACCTGCAGGAGGCTGCTTAGGATAACAAGTAAATCCAGATTTAAATATTTAAACTTCTAAGTATCAGAAAATGAATGCATAAATGTGAAGCCCCGTAAATCTGTTTGTCAGCCTGTGTGTAAGGTAAGGTCAGGTGGGTTATACCATCTGATTTACTCTGCACTTCAGCTGCAGTATTTCACTTCTGTCAAAATCAATTGCTAAACTTTTGTAAAGTGTTTATTGTTTCATTTACTCATGCAAATTCATATAAAATAGCTCTCCTTGCTAGAAAGGCAATCTGGGAGAACACCAAGGGCGCTCTCAGTTTCTGCATACTTAAGAAATGCTCAAAAAAGAAAAGTCTGCAGGATTTATTAAAAGATAGGGTTTTATCTGTGAAATAACAGGAATATGTCAAGTTTGCTTGCTTAGGAAAGGCTGGGAACATAACTGTGGAAGCACTACCAGACACATGTCTCTGTGTTCCATATATAAATTGTATTTGGAGACAACAAGCTCAGATAGAGCTCTTCACTGGAAACACCATGTTTGGATGAATGAATCACTGTATTTTTCTGTTGTCCTTTCTTGCATGTGAACTTAAATAAAAATGAGCTGATCTGGCTTTGGCTAAGAGCAGAAGAGTGGCCAGAAATAGAATTCTACTCCAGAGATGGACACTGCCCTTCAGCTTCAAGTTTGGCATGAAATTCTCTCATTTCTTAGTGTGTAATGTGAAAGCAGGCAATAATTTATTATTTATTGGTTGGTTCTTGGGGTTTTGTTTGTTTTGTTGTTCAAAATGGCCTTAATGCTTCTGTAATGGTTAAAACAGAGAGAATTTGTTACCTCATAGTGCAGTCAAATAAATGCATTGACTGGGAAAGCCTAGTCCCTTCTGATTTAATAAAATGATGCTATATCTGGAACAAGGTAAAATTACTTGCTATTTATCCACACCCTGTTGAGACTAAAATTAACCTAAAGAGGTGCTTAATGGCACCCCCTAAGCCATCATATTAATTAAACAGCTTTATAACATTTACTTTCCAGGAAAATACCTTTTCTTTTATTTTCATTATTTCTTCTATTTGACATGGTATAAATGACATGTTCTAATAACTCTTATGTCACTAGTGATTTTCAGCATTTTTTGGGAAGCAGCTCCCACACTGTTCTTGGCTATATATATGTATATATATATCTTTTCATGAAAGTGGTGCTGGCAAAACATCCTCTGCCATCACAGGCACTGACAGCTGAGGCAGCCTGGAAATGCCAGTTAATTTGGCCATTACAAATGCTATACTAAATTTTGTCTCCTTTTTAGGGGTGTTGCAGGGATACAGTGGAAGAAGGGAAAAGGCTGGCTGAGGTAGGACATGACAAGGGTTTGCCCAGGATAATTCAAGCATGGAAAAATGTATCCAACTAAACATAGGGATAAAATACACTGAAGATGATTGGTGGCATTTAATATTGATTCTGTGCTTATATTTTAGTTTCTTTCAGTGTGACATTGCCTGAAGATTTCACAGATACCAAGGAGTACAATCTTCTTGGAGCCTGAGGGGCAGAGAGGCACCACAGAGGCACCAGAGGAGCAGGGAATAATAACCAGGTCTCCTGCTTCACAGTCCCATATTTACATTAACATTTTTCTTCTTCTTCTATTTGTATGTCATACTTACATTGGTGCTGATCTAAATGCATGAGAATAAATGAGATTTGTGACGAGGTAAAGCTCAGCAGAGGATTGTACCAACATGGATAGGATGGATAAGGATCTGCACGGGTACAGAAACATTTTCAGGGATCTGGCTCCCCTTTTTTCCCAACAGAATTTAAACGGAACAGGTAAAACTTGATTGTGTAAAGGTTTCAATTTACTTTCTTTCTCTCTTTATATAGACTTGAAAATCACTGGTTTTCTTCCTGGGTAAAATGATATACATACTTGTGTTTCCAGACCTTTTGTAGCCCTTTGTGCTTCACTTGAGCCATTTCAGTAACACTCTTGGCTGTGGACGTGCCTGAGGACTGCACACACCTGTTCCTTGCATGGCCACATATTTCCTTATCTTTTCCTTTTCCTGCCTTTCTTCTTACAAGTAAGCAAAAAGTAATTTCCTTTTATTTTATTTATTTTAAATTTGTTTACAACTGGCCCATTATTTATTACACTGAGTTCTTAAATCTATCAGAATTTAATTTGAAAATCTAATTTGCCTTAAGGCTGGACCCTATCCTTTTATTCCCTCAGCCAGTGCAGTCTACTCTATCAAAGGCTGTGGTTGGACTGGATTCAGGGAAGATTCCAGGTCAGGTTCAGAACCCCAGGGCTGGGCAGTGAGAAGGAGCTGGCTGTCCATCCAGCTGGGCTCACTCACAGGGGTTATTCTGGGCTAGAATATGATTGCAAGGGGGAAGCTTTATTCAAACCAGTAATCCTCAGGTGCTTGCTGGTGCCAGCACAAGGAATCCCTTTCAGAAACAACGCTGTGCATTCCTAGAGATAGCACAACCATCTGTGTATTCTTGGAATTTGGTCCCTGGAGCATGGCTGAAGCCTTCTGCATAAAGGAAATAACAAGTCTGATTTAGGTGAAGAACCAGAGCAGTCATTACTGATAAGAAGTTGTTGCAAGCAAAGCCCAGGATCCCATGCCAGTTGGCACACTGAATTATTGACCAGATTTTTATCAAAAGGACTTGGATAATTTTGAGAAGTGATGCAGGAACATGTACTCGAGTTGAGATATCAAATGATCTAAAGCTTTGTATTAAATAACAATTCAGCTGCAATTACTGAGTCAGTCCTGCCCGCCTTAAGCTCCTTTCCCTACCCTGGAGCATTGTAAACTTGGTGAAAAATACCACCTTCCTCTGTGTACATTAAAAAAAAATTATTAGCTTTTTAGAAATGATGAACAGTTGAACTCACAGTAATTGTCTGTTACATCATAACTTGCATTTACGGATTCCCACCGTGATACAAAAGCTGAATTTTTCCTTCAGCTAGTTAATGTATTCAGAGTCTTTTAACTATGGCTGGAAGTGATGAAAACATGTCATTTTTCTGACATGTATTCTCAACCAGGAACCCTTTACTTGTCTTTTGCAAGTACAATAGACTGTCTTTAATAACATCTTAGCTCTAGCTGGGGTATTTTTGAAGCAGATGCTCACGTTAGTCATCAACTCCTGCCCATATTAGTATGCCTCAGATACACCAGTATCTCACTGGAGGCAGTGGGGGTTTTCCCTGCATAGGTACATTCTGACATGATTTGGGGCTGCATTATCCAGCCCCTGTGTCTGAAAACCCTGAGGTTTGTGCCCAAGGCAGAATGTGAAATAATCCCAGAAAATGGAGCAGAAGGAAATTGAAAAATTTATCTAAAGCATATTTGTTGGTGGCAATCATGGTGCCTTTGGGAATGGCTTTCATATGAATTCTGCTTTCCCTGGGCTATGAAATTTGTTCTGGGGAATTAACACACTTTTGCCTTTTAATTTTTTTCTTAATGGAAAGAAACAACAATAGAAGAACTTTAAAAAAGACTGGATGTGGCACACCATGGTCTGGTCGAGGTGTTAGGGCTGGGTTGGACTCAATGATCTTGAAGATCTCTTCCAACCCAGTGATCCTGTGATTCTGATTTTTGTGACTTCTCAGATATTGCCATTCTGTGTATGATTTCAAACCCTTACATTACAATTTTATAGCTTCATAAGGCCAGCTGGAGCAGTTATATATTTTAGAAATTATGACTTGCTTGGAGCACTGTATTGGCACTGAGAACAAGCAAAATATAAAGACCAATAGCAATATAAGAGTGTATGTACAGTAGCATACAAAATGTCCAATGCACAGAAGAAAACCACTTTTGTAATACCGTGTCTCCTTGCTTTGAGGTTTGACAGCCCACACCTGTGCTCTGGTGGGCTGCCCCATCCTTTACAGATTCTGCTGGACAGCAGCTGCCCTGTGACCCTGTTCTTCCAACATTGCCCAGCAGCATCTTCAGAGCTGAGCTCCCTGGGCCATGGCAGCACAATCCTTCACCCAGTGCTGAAGCACAACCCCTGTGTGCCCGTTTGAAATGCCCCGGGTAGGTGAATTCTGAGATGGTGTTAGTGAAATGCTGGGAATTGTCTTAGAAGAAAGGATATTGCTGCAGCAGAGACAATTGCTTTTGAAGCAATTTTTTTGCCCACACAGCTTCAGGTCAGTTTTGGTTGTGGGTGGTCAAAGCTTAGCCTGTGTATTTTCAATTATTTGCTGGAAATAGTTCTGCATATGACGTCCTTGGAAGGGAATTCATTTGGTTGCTGGATAGTAAAATGATTATTTCAGGTATTGTCACTTTATCCTTCTCCTGTCAGCACAGATTTACATATCTACAGAAGGAGCAGTGGAGAATTATGATTTCTAGAAACGTTTGCCTTCCAGCTGAAGCCGCAGTGAAGTGATTAAATTCGTCTTAAAATAGGGTTTTTCAGAAAGTAAGCTGACAGAATGGAGAGGGTTCACTACAGGGCTATGAAAATGATTCAAGGTTTGGAAAACCTGCCACGTATTTAGAGGCTTAATTAGCTCTCTTTTCTTCAAAAGAAAATTACCATGTGATCTGATCAGCCTAGAAATACTTATTTTGTCATACCTAGTGACAGCTCCTTTCTCTTTCTCACAAAAGCATAAAAATATCCAGCCAAACTACTCATTGCTTGAAAATAAGAAACAATATTTCTAATTAGATGGGTAAACAGATAACTGTCCAAAAGCAGAATGAATACCTGAAATCTTTGATTCAAGACCATTGACTTCCTAGAAGGATGAAACACAGCTTGATGAGGGCTAAAGGACACTCACCACCAAGGACATCCAAAAGATCAGTCTGAAGGAGGAGGTGAGATGACAACAATTACTTCTGCCCTTGTGATCTGTGACTGTGTATAAGGGAGATGGATAGGTAGCAGAGAACGGAGCTTATTTGGAATAGACATTATTTTACAGCCTACTAAAGACTTCAAGGCCAAAGTGAATACCATAATAATGGCAATTAAGGTAGAGCTGGCTATCTTTCCAGGTTAGGCTTTTGAGTTAATCATGCAAAGGTCATTCCTAATGCCACTCAAGCACAGCAGACATGTAAAGCCACTTCTAAACCACCTCTGACTAAAATGAGTTGCAAATCTTATCTTTCTAACTAGTCAATTAAAAAGGTGTTATTTTTGTCAGCTCTACAGTAGTTCTCTATATTTTTAATGAATGTCTGCTTTAGAATATAAGGCCTATTCCTACAGATCTAAAATATTTTATTGAAATTTCAGGCATAGAAACAGAATTTACTTGAAAATGTAATGTAATGAAATGAAAATGTATCAATTAAAAAATTTGATATTGCTAAGTTTGTTTAACTTTTCCTTCTGAAAAGTAAATAAATACTGAAGTGAGGTAAATAGATACTGTCTGAGTAGAAAAGACAACAGAGAGAAATCTTGGAAGTCTGTTGCATAGAAAGTGTAGATTGAATATGAAGTATAGCATAAAATGTGGTTGTCTAGAAAGGAGGCAAATTACCCTTCTGTTCTGAAATACAAATACTTCAACCTCATTCACAGATCTGCTACCCACTATTCCATGCAGCTTGCAAAATTCTTGATGAAAAGAAATACTTTTTTTATCCCTTGTGGAGAAGCTATTCCTATTCAGATGCACAGGAAAAGTTTTAATTATTAAACCTTTCCTCTCTTAGAATGTGCTCCCATTGCATAACGTTCTGTCCCTCACTGGCCTTTTTCCTTCATGTTTCCTCCATAATTAGGAAGAAGGCTCTGAGTCTGTGCTGGCAGAGCAGGACCTGTGCTGTCAGGCCTTGAGTCTTTTGCATGGATGAGTCTCTGCCGTGCCTCTGCAAGGAACTCGCTGCAAATTATTTGCATCTCACAGTAAACATCTCTCTCTTAATGGTGACAGACTTAGTCAGGAGGGTGAAATAATAAATCCTACAGACACAGGATGCTGACCAAATTATTGAAGGAGAAATCAGCCCTGCCAGGTGCTAAGAACTTTGGTGGCAACACAAAAGTCTCCAAGCCCCAGAATAAAAGTATTTTACATTTTTAGAGCATTTCATGTCTTCAAGATGCAGAACAGATGTTTCTTAATTCTTCTAATGGTTCTGTGAAGCAGGTCAGCATTATCTCAGCTTTACAGATGGGCAAGAAGTACAGAGAGGTTGAATGATTTGTCTTGGTCCAGGGTATGAATCACTGTCAGAACCAGGAATAGGATTCAGCAGCACTTGGGAGTACATGCACAGCTGAAACCACTCAACCACACTGTACCCATCACAAGAAATGGAAATTAATTTTTAATATTCCTGTTTCTAAAGCGAGATTTTGGATTTCAGAAAAATTAAATATTTATTTCATTATGTATGACTTCATAAGCCTATAATTTATGCCAGATAGATTTATTGGCTTTATTTCCCCATGATAATTAGATAATCCTTGTTGATCTAATGGGTTTGTGATTTTTTTGTGATGTATCCAGTTACCCAAAGAAACAGCATTACTTGCCTCTTATGTACTTAGGAACAGACTGAAATGATATGCACATAAAATCTTATGGAGCTACAATATTAAAATGAAGGGGCTTTCCTTCTCCTAAATGCAGGTTAAATATACTAAATTAATTTGCAACTACTTAAATTTTCTAAGCAAATTTAATCCTCTGATATTTATCAGGCTGGCAACATCTCAGTCCTCTATGTACTTAAAATATTGAGTATTTAAACTGCTGATAAGTTGCAATGATACCAGCAAAGTGTTTAAAAACATTAATTAGTTTGCCTTTAACAGGAAAAAAACCCCCACCCAGTGCCTCTGTCTGGCTGGTGCTTCAGCCCTGTGTGCAGGACAGTGACTGACACTGGGAGAGAAAACATCCTGGACTGAGACAACTGCAAAGGGAATGTTTTCCCTTAATCCCAGCAATCTCCTTTTGCTTCAGAACTTCCTGAATTACCTTACTGCTGTTACTATGCTACTGAAGTCTCTGCAGCCAGAGGATCACCATAAATGTTAAATCTAAAATTCTTTTGCCTGGCCAGCCTCAAAATTAAGTGCTTTCCATCACTCTTTTTTTTTTTTTTTTACATCAAAAATATTCTTTTGCAGAGCCACAGGGCTCCTACTTTCCCTCTGCAGAAATTAGTCTCAATCTCCAACAAGTCAAAGACTCCTTCTGTCTCACTGTCCAGTCTTGAATCCTTAACATTTTTTTCCCGGGTGAAAACCAGATTAAATGACATCTTTGTACAGCTAGTATATAGGAAACTGTGAAAACTGTGGCACTGAATATAGAAAACCTAAAGAGTATCCTGACCTTTTCCACAAATGAACATTGCATTTTCAGCTGAAATGTAAAAAAAGGCCAATCATTACCATACTTTTCATTCTTGCATTATTATGGTCATGATAAATTTGGGGAATCCTGCAGGTATATTCAGCCAGAAAGTCAAAAGTAGGGCCTTGACAAGTATTTTTGAATAAATGTGTCCTTTAAAGGTTAAGCATGAAGGAGAGGATGTAACATTTTTGTTCAATTACACTAATGTTTTAAAGGCAGCATTACTGTCAAGCCAAATAACATCTTAGGAAAAGACAAGGATTGAGGGAGGCTGAAGGAGTGACCCAGAGAAATCTCTATATAAATGTAGGAAAAAAAGACAACAGCAGAAAGAGTGAATGAACTAAATTGTGAATGAATATATTGGTTGTGATCCTGCTTTTGCTTCTTCTTTCTCTTTCAGTTCCAAATTAGACTTCATCCATCTGGGTACACATGCCCTGCTCGCCAAATTTCTGCTTAGCCTTGCAAGGATCAGAACTAATTACACAAGCAAGAGATTCTCATCTGTTCCCCTCCCTTGACCTCTCATTGGTGCCCTGTTCCTCTCCAGACAGCCTGTGCACACACAAGAGCCAGAATTTGGCCAGCATGCTGGCCAAGGGGCTAGAATTTAAAAGGGAGAAAAGAAATGCAGATGGCTGAGAACCACCTGTCAAGGATTCCCAGGGCACAGACAGATTAGTGATGCTATTTTGGTTGCAGTGGATGCAACAATCTCTTGCCCACAGCACTTGATGGGGACAAGCTTCTACTCCAGGGTGAGTGATGAGAAAGGTGGTTCCCCTTTTCCTTCACCTACTCACACATTTAAAGCCAAAATGGAGAAATCAAGCTGTTTATGAGTCAGTATTTCCTCCATTTCACATGAACTTTCTCTTATAATATCTTAGATACAATTATTTCCTCTGTCTTGTACTATGTATGAAGGGCTATCCTATTGTGGCTGGTTTGACAGCCCTATCTTTCTTGTTTATAATACAATTTGACTGACAATAAGTCAAGGAACTGTGATTTGAACTCCTCATTGTGACTGGCCTGACAATAATCTCTTTCTCATTTATAGTGCCATTTGATTGACAATAAGTCAGGGGATTGGCAGCTGGTTAGGTTATTTTTTTCCCTTGAATGTATATTTCTAGCTAAGACAAGACATCTACTCCTAAATAGTTTGACAGATAATTTGTACAAAATTCTAGAAGGGTGCTATTTCACAGCATTCTTATTAAAATAATATTGTTCTTTGGCTTTGTACCAATTTTACTTTTAAGATGATGGTTTTCCTTCTTTCTCTGGTGCCAGTTGTGTCTCTATTTTTCATCACCATCACTAAAGCATTATAAAATTGCAGTTTATATGTTAGTAACTGTTACATGTGTTCTTGACAATTTTTCTTCTTAACAAGCATGAGAAAAAACTATTACCTGCTTTGCAAAATCTATGTAGATGTGCTACAGTTGGGAGGTTTGGGGAACTCTTTTCAGTGGTTCTGCTTGTGTATTGTTAATTGTAGTCAGTCACTTCCAGGATATTTTCTTTTTTTTCATGGAGAAGGAATTCTGGCACTCACTGTGCTGTTGATAGATAGCATCTCTAAAGAAGTACTTTCTCTGACACTTGGCATGGCTCTGCCTTCCACTAGTGAGTCTCAAAGCCAAAACCAGCACGGTTTGTGGTGATGTAATAGCAAACAGTAGTTTGCAGTGACCTTCTTCAAAACTTGGCCAGGAATCAATGCCAAAATGGCCCATGAAACATACCCTGGGCAGTGGAAAAACAACCTGTCAGGCTGCTTAATGCTTCCATGCCCTCCCTGCTGTGTCCAAAGGCAGAGGGAAGTGTGAGTAAGGATGGCAAACACATATCCTAAAGAGCATTTTTATTTAGAAAACAAAAAGAAGCCCCAAACCCACAAACACATATTTGCATATTACTGCTGCTGTGCAGTTCCAGCGGGATCATTAGGGGCTCTCCATTGGATATCCTTCATGAGTGCAGCTGCTGTGGAGGCAGGCTGAAGGGCAAGGGAGAAGGGTTCATGGGCAGGAAATCAATAATGGTGCAATTCCCAGGATGAGGCAGCAGATTCTGCAGCCACTTGTAAGTCCATTATTCACAGCAGTTCCAGAGTCCATGGTTATAAAGAGCAGATTTTTAATACCCCTATAGCCCTTCACAAGATGGATTTAATACAGCTACAGAGAAGGACTAGTTTGTTTTTTGCAGAGCACCCATAAATTTTTAACTGGAGGGATATGATCTCTGCATGGTTTAAATGTCCCACTTTCACATGCAAATATTTTGTATAAAAATACTGGGAAGATTTTCTCTAGTCACTGTGTAAATATTCTGCTCAGAAATAGTTTCAAAATTCTTCATAAGGAGTCCAGTCAGCTACATCAATTAAATATGCTTGAGGGGCTGAAGACTGAACAAGCAAAAGCATAAATTGCACTTGAGCTACTGAAGAACAAAAAGTAGAACAGGTATGTTTGTGTCTGTGCTTCTTACTAAAGGATGAAAGTGTGAAGAAAAACTTTAAACTGGTACTGGAAAAACATTAGATTTTAGAATTCTGGTGCAAAAATATTCAGTAGAACAAGAAGCATAAAATGACAGCTAAAGGCACTAGGCCAGAGAATTGAAATGTAGAGTTTGTTCATGGTGGAGAGAAAAATATTTATTTCTTGTTTTTTATTCCACATAAATTTCTTTCCCATGCTGCTGTTTCTCTCATGCTGCTGTTTAACTCAACCTGTGACTTTGCTTATTCCCTCTTCTCTTCTAAAAATCATGAACCTGGTGGTGCATTTATTCAGCCTCTTTCCTAGATGATGCCAAATAAGGGAGCATATTCCCATGAAACACTTGAGCTGGTGAATTCCCCCAGTTAAATACCACCATTTTAAACAGGGAAGATTAACACAAAAAAAAAAATCAAAGGGAACAGAATTATATTTCAAAGCTACTCCAGGCCAACGTAACACAGTGCTGAGCTCTGTGCTCACACAGAGAGCTGCTGGCCTCAGGCAGGCTGAATAAAACGTGTTTTACATCTGGATCAGAGTTAGAAAAATCTTAATTCTGCTATCCTTGCTTGGTTTTTTTTCCCTGAACAAATGGTGAGGAGTACAGCAGCCACTGCTGCTGTAGTATGGCTTTCCTAAGACAGAATGGCTTTCCTAAGACAGAATGGCTTTCCTAAGACAGAATGGTTGTTTTCTCACTCCACTGATGTCACTGTTTGGCAGTCAGGTAGGGATATTCACTATAATTTTTTTAGTTTTTAATTAGCTGCTGGGGATACTGTTTGGGGCACAGAAGGGCCAGCTGTGGGGTTGAAGTAGACACAGTTATTCACCTTTCCACATCCATTTAAAGTGATTCCTACTCCACATGTAGGAATTGAAACAGCTCCTTCTATGAGGTGGAAAACAGAGGCATCTATGAACTCTCTGTCTTTTTTTCATTCTGGGAGTGCCCTAAGCTATGCTTCCAGTAGTAGTTAAAGTTTTAAAATGTTGTTAATTATGGATCCTCTCATTAAAAAGTGGAAAAATTGACCATTTTGTCCTCTGGTGAACTATAATGGAAGAAGGTTCAGGAAAGAAAGATACAGGACCAAAACTCTAAGCTCTTAATTTTTGAATTATGAACTCTTTCCCAGGTGACTGTATGAAAAGGGAAAAGGAAAATAACAGCTGTGGTTAGACAGCAGAAGAAGAACATGGAAACCAGCTTCCCTGCTCAATGGGCTATTCCTAGGGAGTACTGCTTAAAGTAAATATGCAAAGACATCAGCAAAATATGCTATATTTCTTGTCTTCTCTCTAAGAAGCTGCCAAACAGCTTCCTCTGATTTATAGCAATTATTAACATTCAGCCATTAAAGAGTATCACAGGTAAGAGCTGTTGTTTTCCCCCAATACTTCCAATTAACATGTCCAAGTTACATGTTCATAGTTTCAAATGACAAGGAAATTTTCCTCTGTATGAAAACCTTTTCTAGCATCCTTGTGTTACCTCAAATACAGGTTATTTCCTGCTTGTATTTTATTTCATATCATGCAGCCCAGATAGTGCAATATTGGATGACAGGTTTGTGTTTTTTGGTTTTTTTTTAAATTGGTCACTACCACTTTTTGTATTAATGCTTCACTTTTAAGGAGGAAAAGAATGCAGTTAGGCAGAAGAGACAATTTTCACTCTTTCCACACTACTAGTAAAACATACTCACAGTACATGATTGAGAGAATTGACTTTCAGCTCTGGTAGGTTATAAATAGAAAGCATTGTCATTGTCTGGCAGTTCTCCTGCAAAGGAGAGCTAACTGAGTAATTAATAAAATATTGGCATTAAAAAACCATTTTCAGTTAAATTTTAAAGTAGCTGATGAAATATTTCTGTAACAATCCTGCCAGCTTATGCTCCAAGTCGTAGCCTGTCCTATTTGGTTTTTTTTGTGTTTGGTTGGTTTGGATTTTTTTAAGTTAAACAAACCTTACCCCAAACCCAAAATACCTGAGCTTGGGGAGAGTGAGAGCATCCTGTGCTTAGAGCTACAGATTTATAAAATGCTTTGTGTTGGAAGGGACCTTTAAAGAGCACCCATCAGACTCCAGCTGGTTCTTGGGGTTCAGTTCAGACGTGGGGACAGTCAGAGAGATGGGCATGGGAGGTGCTTTGTCCAAACTGGCTCTGTTGTGGCTGCTGCATTGCCCTTCTGTGCAGAAAGAGGTGAGCAGGATGTAAAAATGGCCTGGGAGTTTGTTAATACCCTTAATGAGGTATTGGCTTTGTTTTATATAAAGTACAGTGTGTGCCATATAAGGTCTGGAATTTCAGAAACAGATAATTTAAAAGTAATTTACCGCTCTAACATCAGCCAAAACATCTGTTTGGATTTTAATTCTTCTCCAGCTAATGGATGACAGTAATGAAGATTAAAGCTTTTTTTATTTCTCTGTATGATCTTAGCAAAGTGCAGATTTGAAGCACAGAAAAAGGTTGACCTTCATATTAACCTGAATTTCTTTTCCTGTTTCTTCTTGAACATGTTTTATTCTCTTTATGCACAGTGGGGCTCTTTTTTCATGTGCTCTACTGTTGAACAAAATGCCAAAAAGACAGAATGTGCACTTTTACATCAAAGAAATGATGAGACCATGAAAACTCATTTCCCTTGTGACTTCTTAAATTGTTACTAAGGAATTGAATGTGTCTGTTTGAAACAATGTGTCCCTTTAAATTCTGTTTTCTTGTCTTAAAACAGAAAACCATGGTTTCATCTAGATCATGATCCAAAGGCCACTGAAGTTAAGAAAAGATTCTTAGTTACTGCAGTGAGTGGTAAGTCAGATTTTTCAAGTGTTTCTCTGTCTAAAACCCAGAACAGAGAGTTTTAAACAGAAATTATTATCTAGAGGGGGAAAAAAAATTGCCTGGTGTATTTTGTTTATTCAGCTAGTTAAAAGTCTTACCTTCAGATGGGCAAGAACTAAGTGAATTCCCTTCTTACTGCACAGAATGGATTTGACAAGGACAAGAAAGGTCAGGCTGTAGTTAAATTCAGAGAGCCAAACCAGGGAAAGTATTGATTTACTTCAGTTTTTCTCATACATAGTGGTGATGTGAGGTAGAAGCAAACACAGTAACAAAATCCACAACATAAACTCTGTTGGAGGAAAGCCTTTTCCAGTGCTACACTACAGTTTTGGATAATCCCTCACTGCTGGGATGAATGATTTGTCACTGCTACAGTCCAGGAAGTTGCTAAAAATTCTCTTGATTGGAGTGAAAGGCATTGTAAAGCAATTAAGTTCTGACTATTAATAAAGCTCCCATAGGATTCATTAATTTTTAAAAGTAGACAAAGTCTGCATTTATTAGCTGTAGCACTGTGGCTATGCTGAAATAGGGAAAAATGCTGTACCGTGTCCATTATGTTGTAAATATTCCTTATCAGTTTCCAGAAAAAAGTTTTGAATTTCTAATTTAGAAAAGCATTTAAGCATATGATGAAATTTCATTTTGACTGGATATAAATTAAACAAACAGCTAAGCTCTTTGCTTAATAAGGAGCAATTTGAATATCTGCTTATAGCCCAGGCTCAGATTTCACTGAAGTTTCCATTCCTCTGAATTGGAGCCATAATCCCCTGAATTGTCATGGTATTTTCTGGATCTAGAATCCACAAAATTTCACTTTCCTCCCAAACACAAAGCAGCCCGTAGTGCATATCCATGCTCCTTTCTAATGCTCCACTCTTGTGCTCTCTTTGATTTACAGTTTATTTCTCACTCCCAAGACATGTAGTAATTTAAGCAGGTGATTTTACAGCTCCTCAAAACAGTGATGGCTTACTCCACTAGTTCAAAAGAAATCCATTCTGGAGAAGATATAAACTTTCTCTGTGCAGGTCTGTAGCTCTGGAGGTGCTGCACCACCCCAGCCCTCCCTCTTCCCCTTTCTGTACTCCTGTCACACTCACCCAGGTTCTGGTTGGTCAGACTCTGATTTTATGCCTATAGAGCATCACTCTCTGCTATGATCCCATACTGGGATAGCACAACAATGGAAAAACATTGCTACCAGGAAAATATGTTTCACTGTTTTCAAAATGCTGGAGCAAGCCAACAGCCTGTATCAAAGCCTTTGCAAAGGCACCAAGCCAGTTTCTGATTCCATTGTTTATAATCTCACTTGGGTTATTTCCCAACAACTTGGAAAATGTGTGACTGGTTTTGTATCTGAAACGAGTTTGTCCAGTGCCAAAGTGAGAATATGGGTTTTACAAAACATGGGAATCCAGAATGACTGGCAGTCTTTAGGACTGATTAACTGAGTGGTTCTAGCAATTCTGTTACTGAAGATACAGCAACTATATTCTGAATTACATGGGGGCATTCATCTGGGTTGTGGGTTTGTTGGGTTTATTTTGTTCTTTTTCCTGGTATGGTAGTTCTGAGCCAAGTGGTTGAGCCAGGTTTTGTTCCACATTCCTGGTTCTGAATCTGTTAATGCAGCAGATGCAGGAATACAGGTTGAGAGAATCATGAAGAGATAAGTGGGCAAATTTGCTCAATGCTGCTGATTGCAGAACTCCTGGTGCTAAGCATTTATTATCTGGCAGGTAGACAGAAAAAGCCTAAATGTACAGGTAATTTGTTAAAAAGCCTTTCTTGTAAACTGAACTGAAAGTGGATATTTTATACTATTACTTAAAGTCAGAGTATCATAACTTTGGTTTCAAATCCAAAGAAAGCAGGTACACATTTCCAACAATGTTAGCTACTGCAGCCTTGATTCCAGAGGATGGGAGGTCACTGGCTTCAGGGTTCTTGGAAGCAGAAGAAAAGAAGTTTGGAAGGAAAAAAAGAAACCATTAGAAGATCCAGTGTTCATTTTTAAAGCAGTAGGTTGCATTTAAAATCCCACCTTGGTATTTTTTCTTTTGCCATCAGGAACAAGTATATATATAACAAGTTCATACCTTTCAATCTAAGAAAAATTGACAGCCCTTACATGTTGAAAACTTGCTATTCCAGCAGATGAACCAGATTTCCAAGAGTAATTTCATTACAGGGGTTCTGCTGATATGCGCTTTTAAAATAATTGTGGTTTCCACCTGGTGAAATATTTGGCATTTTTTGGAATGTGTAATAACATAACCACTGCCATTGGGTTTTCTACCCACTTTTCATCATCACTAATTTTTTGGGGTAAAATATTTCAGGGAATAAAGGGTGAGGTATCTTTTTCATACTGAAAAATTACTTTTAAGAAGAGAGAAAAAATGAAATTCCTGCAGTGAGGCTGGTAAAAAAATGATTCTTCTATTTACAAAGTGCACCAATGCCTTTTGATTAAAACTAAATGTGAAAAGTCTGACTTTAGCTTGAGAGTCTTAGAGACAAAATTCCTTCAGTGAGACAGAGAATGAAAAGAGAGTCAGGTAGCACCTGTGAACTTCTGAAGGGTCTCAAAAATATGCTGCTCTAGAAGAGCTGATTCTAGCAGTGTAAGGGCATTTCTCTGCAAACATTCCTTCCACCCAGCTACTTAGCTGGTGTCTTTTGCTTCCACTTGGTCTAGTGGAAAGAGTCCCTGCCCATGGCAGGGGGCTTGGAACTTTTGGGATGATTTTTAATGTCCCTCCCTGCCCTAAGTTGTCCAGGATTTTCTTTGGGACTTCAGTAATATTTATTGCTTCCATATCTGCTTAGCCATGCAGCTGAGAACAAGACCAATCCTTACTTTGCAGTATGTTCATGAAGAAAAAAGAAGTCTATAGAGAAACTATGTCCTGAATATCTCCACAAGGGGAGTACTTTCAAGAACTTCCCAGGATGACATCCTAAAAAATGCAACATCAGAGAGAACTGCAAGGTATTTGCATAGAAATGATCACAGTATTCCATGGTGGCCTAATTTTTGCCTGTGTTTTAGGATGTTTATGAAAATTCCAGGGCTGATTACTATATTCATTTCATGAAAATTGTAGAAATGTACTGCGTTGGTGCATTAATCTCTTCAGCCAGTCAGAAGCAAATGTTTATCTCAGTTATCCAATGGTAAAAATTATATTGCTCAATTTCTTAATCTTTAGTGCATGTAATATCACAGAAAAAACCCTTCAAAATGCTTTCTGTCAAGAAAATTCTACTCCACAGTAAAGGAGTGGACTTTGAAATAATGAAAAACATCTTTTGGGGCTATTCACAAAAGAAATACTGTGTTGATGAATGTTAAACTCTAAATAATGTTAGTTATGTGCTAGTAAATGGTGCACACATATGAAAAGGGAGCATGCTCAGCAACTGAGGAAGAAGTTGTTATGACACTTAGGACATGTTACAACTGGAAAAGAATCTTTACCGTGGTTGCATTTACCAGTGAGAAAATTTGGAAATAAAAAAGAAGGACAAAGAAGAAGGGAAAAGGAAAGTTAAGTAATAATTTAATTTTGCCTTAGAATCTATTCCCTTTTAGAACAAAGGAATAGCTGTCAAAGTAGGTTTTAGAACAGAGTTGTGATAGATGTTAGAGACCAGTCAGAGGTCTACAAAATATGGTCTCTGAAGAAAGACTGTGAACTGGGACTCTTTTAGATTAAAAAAGAGAAAGCCAGGACTAGGTGACCTCCCTTCTAGCTTTATATTTCTATGGAAATAAAAGGGTCTGAAGGAGGGTCACTGCATCCAAAGACATAATCCTATCTTTCAGGAAATAAAAATTGCTTCTGTATAAAAGTTGAACTGTCACCTAACCTACAGACTTACATGAAGAAATAAGGGGAAATTAGTAACCTTTTACTCCCAGAATAAGCAGGAAAGCAACGTGCATGGGATGACAAGATTTTGTTTATATGCAGGAGAGTGGGATTTTGATTAAATTCTGTCTAGAATGATCTTTGCTGTTTTGTTGTTTTGTTAATATTTATTATGGAAATATTTAGCTAACAGATCAAATGCTACTTGGAGGTTTGTTGTATTAAACTAATAAATAAATAACTGGTTTTTAACTGTTGGTGGTAGAAGTATTTACAAATATCATCACAAATAGCACCTGGCCACCTCAGCAGCTCCTGACAACTCAACTTTCTAACAAGACTGCTCATCAATTAAACACATGAAGTATATTCCATCTGGCCATATACTTTTCACTGGGATAATGAATGGTGTGTTAATTTATGAAAATCATCTTTATAGGTGGGAGAGGATTCTTACAAACCATCAGATGAAAGGCAGAGGAAAGTGAGCTCATTCAAACCTGGTATAAGCAAACTGGTAAATTCTCTGTTCACTGTTCCCCAAACAGTCTGTGGTAACAATGAGGGGTCCATTTTTTTGCTTTCTTTTTGGGCAGCAGGGGGTTTTCCATGCATGATGTTGTGAGAGCAGGTAGGCAGAAGATGGGGAAGATGAACAGAAGAAAGAGTGCTTTGAAAAGGCTGTTGTAGGTTTTGAAATTAAATGCAGATTAATGGAATTCTCTGACTTGCCTATATTGAAAACCAGTGGTAGAATCGAGCCTAGTACTCAAATCTCTTCTTAGTGTTTATTCTCTGTCACGGTTTCTCGAAATCAATCCTGTCTCCCTTGATTGTGTGTATATATTTAGGTTTCTACTGCATTTTCCTTCTGTCCAGTGCAATGAAGAGTTAACAGAAAAGGAGGTTTTAAATAGATGTTTTTAGATTGTGTTTTCTTTTAGCTTATTCTTTTGATTCCATCAGGAACAGTAAGCCTGTGAAATTATTATTTTCAGTTTTTTAGATGAAGAAGCATTCAAGATCTTACTGGTTCTATTTCTCAGAGAATATAGCAATGTGCTTCATCCTCTGGACAGTTGCTGTAAAGAGGTGTGTAAATCTGAGACATTTGTTCTTGTAATTTTTTTCCATTTTATTCTTGAGATTCTGCCTGGGAAGGAGTTGTTTTAAAAATTCATTATTATTTGATTGCAAGTTGGATGTCAGCCAACTAAATTTTTGAATTTGAAAGAAAATGCAGCATCAGCTTCTTTGGAACTATAATGGAATGAAACCCTCCAAGCACTCATTAAAAGGGCTTCTGACGTCTAGCAAAATTAGATGAGGTGTAAATCACTGAACTACCATATGTGGTTTGAGATGGAATATTTAATTCTGTAGAATCCAAACCCAAGGCTAAAGTGAAATTTAACTACACCAGCATAATATTTTGATGATGGAAGAAGTAATACCATTTAAGATGTTTTATATTTAAAGCTTAATTTTCAAAAATCTTTATTAAGGGAATCTCCATTGATAGCCACATTGTTATCTGGCATATAGGCAAATGCTCAAGGAATAATACTAAAGCACAGTAATAACTTTTCTCCACTGAAGAGTTTCTGAAGGCTGTAAAAATATTACTGGAAAATTTTGATTGTAGAAGCATGATCATAATAATTATTTCTTTCTTTAGCTTCCTCCTGGTAATTCTGTGCCCTTTGATATAGTTCATATCAGGGTAAGTTAGCTATTGCTCCCCAGTCACTGAAGAATGGAGCTGCTTCCATTGTGGAGGTAGAAGGGATCAGGAGCTATGGAACAGTTTTGCCTTCAA
>VWYI01050004.1:77919-126881 GCA_013399455.1 Anthoscopus minutus | reverse complement strand
GCTATTCCCCAATAACTATAACAGAATTATTATAAGTAAATATTTCTATTAATGTTCTCTCCATTGACCCTTTTGGGATTGGGGCTTCATTGTGTTAATGCCGTGCAAGTTTCAAAGAAAAAGTGCCTGGCCTGAAGTGTTTGTAAACAGGCAGAAGGAAAGGGATGCGAGTGCATCACCTGAATAAATAAATACTCAGAAGAATGGGTCTCACTTTGATGCACATGATTTTGATCCCTCGTGGCTCTATTTTGAACTATGGTTTTGTGAGATTATATAGGGGTTTTATAAGTTTTTGCATTAATTTAAGTTGTCAGGCTGTGAGTCAGCCTTTAACTGCACCTTTGAGAATAAAGGTTAGATAGTCTTGTTTTATCATTATTATTCTCTAAATGCCTTTATGGAAGCAGACAAGAATTTATTTCTCATGCAGCAAAAGTGTAACTTCCCCAACATGAAAATGAGTTTAAACAGAGAAACCCATTTTTTTTCTTACTTATACTGCATATGAGAATGGAACACGTCTGTACAGAAATGTACTTCCTTGTGATGGGATGGATTCAGAGACTTTGATTCCTCAAAGAGAACTATTTTGTCTCTTCAAGCCCGACAAGGTGAGACTGACAAATTATATTTTAGGAGGAGTGACTTTGAAGACAAGGGAGAAATCATGTGAAAAAACTGTCATTTGAGGAAATCTTGTGCATAGTTTCAGGTTTATTAAGAATAAAGACATTCTTTGGAAAAGGGATGAGCTTTGAAAGATTCAGAATGTGCAGCTCTGTGATGAGAACAAGGAAGAGATTTGGTTCCTTCACATTGTTCTCTAGAGTGGGGAAGTGGAGCAGTGGGAGTGTGTTGGGATCAAAGGATGGTTGGTAATTTATTTTGTGTCCTTTTCTATAGCTACTTTGATATCCAGTATAAGCTGAAATGAATAATGTTCATTTCTTGAGAAAAATATGGAGCATTTGAGAACCAGTGTTCAAATGAGCAATAATCCAGTCTGGTTTCCTTTGTGTTATCCAAAGCAGCAGCGTCTTCAGCCTCAGAGATAAGGGTAGGAAGACTGCTTAATTTCAAAGGTTTTCACTTTTATCTTAGTCCGGGAAAACTGAATACTTTAATGGGTTTAGGTTTTTAATTTAATTCCAGGTTACTCATCATTTCACCTTTCAGCTGGGCTATAGAGATAATTCAATCATATTTCCCTTGACAAGCCATCGGAATTGCACTTACATTTCTCTGCAGATGTGAAAGTCAGCTGCCATAGTAGAGAATGTGGCAGACTTCCTCTTTCTTCCTTAATTTAGGGACTGTTCTGGTCTTGCTTCATAATACAGATGTCCTCTGACACAGGCATGTGAAAGACAGCCCCTGTACAAAATGCAGCGTGGTGGTTTTTGAACAGACACAGCATCAAAAGTTTTGGAAGGCCAGAGAGTATTCATTAGGCCAAGCATCCAATTTGCAAAACAAGGACTTTCTTGAGGTTTGGAGAGTGTAGGTTCTATTTTTGCCCAGAGTTCAAGTAATGTACTCATCTGTTCACATGCTTTTTCCCTTCCATAATTCTTTTTTAAAAAGTGTCCTTTTTTCCAGAGCTAGCCCCTTGCTCTCCACCACATAATCAGGTCTTAACTTCTGATGCAAATACATGGACATGAAAGAGGATTCTCTGCTCTGATTCTTGGTCCCAAATGGGTCATCAAGAAAGAAAAGAAAGGCAAAGTAGTAATTTCTTAAATGAATGTTTTTTACTGTTAGACTTTACAAATTAATTTTGTATGAGAAATGTCTTGGAGGCACCAAGAGAAAAGCTCAAGCTTTTCACAGGTTTGGCTGAATGCTTGCTGAAGACAATGTCACATTTCCATGCTCAGATGAGGTCTGTCTTTTCAATGTTCACCTTCTTTTCGAGGTCACTAAACATGAAGAAGTTTTCATCTCCCACATGGATTTCATCACCTCTGTTTTTATGCTGCCTCTGGAGGTGGAGACAGCACCAGCTGCTCAGCAGTTACACAGGGCTTTGCTGGATTTAGAATTCCTCAGGTGTGAATTGCTACCATCATTCCACAGAGAGGTTTCTGCATTCTCTCCTGTAGGAAGCTGACTGTACTGTCAGCATTTTCTTCTAGTCAAGAGGCAACGAGCCATCGAAGGTACATGAAAGAGTTTTCCCTTGAGGCCCTGGCTGAAATTCCTAAGTTTATTCTCTTTAATTCTAGACATAAGCCTGTGAAAGCTCAGGGTCTAAACCCTTCACATGATGCACTGTTGTTCTGCAGGTAAAATTTTCTGACATTCTTCAGAGAGATATGAGCATTAATTTTTGCCCAAAATACTCACAGGAATACAGTCAGTTATTTATAAAATTTCATTTTGTATTTGGCAGGGGTTCATAGCCAACCTTGGACATCAAAGAGCCTTTTTATTTGAGGAATTATTGGTGCTTTGCTGAACTCAGTCTCTTTCAGCAAGGGCAGTAACACCTGGATATTTCTACTTCATAAAGGCAGTCTGGAGTAAGATGTGCATTATGAGATAAAGTGAACTAAAAAAAAACCTTGAACAATTAAAAAATTTTAAAAGTTTGCTATGATGTGAATGTTGTATGCACATTCATGCTCATGTGTGTGCACATGTATGTTAATCTTTTATGTTAACATTAGGATAAAACTTTATAATATGCCTTAGAGTGTTTTTTCAGCCAGTAAATTATATAGAAAAGTTTATTACAAAAAATTTCTGTCAGTGTAATTATACATTTAAATTAATTAAATGGATGGAAAGCAGCTCAGACCAAATTAGGATTTTTCTCACTTTATTTTTTTGTAAATGACAAAGCAATCTTCTCATAGGCTAGAAAACTAGGGAAAGGAGGAAAATACAGAAGCACAAAATACAGATATTTATATTGTGGTGTAAAACAGTGTTGTGAGGTAAGAATATTTTGCATCAAATTTTTTTTCCACAAGATTTTATTAAACCTTCTTTTTCTCATGCTTTTTCATAGCCTGAAGCTATTTGTCTTCATGGCATAACTACACTATTTGTAGTTAGAGATACAACTGATCTGCAGTATTTGCAGTGTGTGGCTCTCTTGATACTGATGCACAGGTAATAACTTTTTTTTAGCTTTGGTGAAGCCACAAATATTCTCTGTGAGACACAGTAGAAAATCATATTTCATAAGCTTGTTTTGAACATCATTTTAATATTTAATATGACCACATGTGACTCTGACAGATGTAAACTGTGATACATGGGATTAATTTCAGTGGGCCAGAATCATGTCTCATCCTGTAATGGCAGTGGACAATTAAAGCAAACATGACTGGGAAGGGCACCTGAGAAAATGAAACTCTACCATCTGTCTTTGCTTCAAGTTGTGAAATTCCCTTTAAAGGAATTCAAGAGCTACAGGTCAGTGTGAGACAGAGAATCTGGAGAGGCAAATGGGTCCGAAACGATTGACAAGGCATTGTAATGTGGATTAATCCTTATGGAAAACAGCAGTCTTCTGATAAAAAGCAATGCATAAGTTACTATTATTTCCAGCACAGATCTGTCCCATTTGAACTGAATAGCATCATGCCACTTGTGGCTTATTCTGTGCTTCAGCATTTTTTCCTTTTATTTTGGCTTGCTTGTGCTATTTCTTTATACTTGCCATTGTATATGAGTATTTTTTCTATATTTTATGGCTTTCTTTTATATTTTCAGATTGCAAAAGAATTCTTGATGTACTTCTTAATTTTTGATGTACTTCTTAATTTTTGATGTACTTCCAGTGTTTTCTCCATGTTAGGATAATTTGCTGTCCTGTATTTATCTCTTACATTCTTTTTTTTCCTTTTCACTGCTAGATACTTGTATTTCCCTGAGCTATTTGAAGTCCATTACCCTTATTTTGTTAGTTGCAATTCAAAGGAAGAATGAAAGGCTTATCATTTTTATTATCTTTTTCTCTTGAATTAACTTCCACTTTAAGATTCTCAACCACTTCCTGCTAAAGTATTAGAATTAAATCTAAAATAGCTACTTTCTGTGTAATTTCCTCCACTTCATGAAATAAAAAAGCAGTCCCTGGCACATCTGAAGAATTGAGCAGACAACTATGTCCTGCCTTCATGCTTTTTCAAAGAGAGCCTCTGATACTTGCATTCTCATCCTACTAGGGAATGTATTCCCATTCCCATGAGGTCCTGAGCTTTAGGTATTTTCAGTTTCTCCCCCTTGGATATCTCCAGCAGCCTTTATATAGAACGAGCCTTCTGATCAGAAAAAACTTTGTTTTAAACCTGTCATTATGTGCCCTTTGTCTCTCCCATTTTTCAGCTGGTGTTGGACAGATATTTCTGTCAGTGTCTGGAGTGCACGTTCTTTGAGGAGCAGTGGGGAAGCTGGGGCTGTTTAGCCTGGAGAAAAGGAGGCTCAGGGATGACCTTGTCACTCCCTACAACTCCCTGGCAGGAGGCTGGAGCCAGATGGGGGCTCAGCATCTCCCAAGGAACCAATGACAGAGGACAAAGTCTTACGCTGCAACATGTTGGACATTAGGAAGAATTTCATTAATAAAAAGTGATTAGACTTTGGAATGGGCTTCCCAGAGAGGTGGTGGAATCACCATCCCTGGAGGTGTTTAAGGAAAGACTGGACATGGCCATTGTCTGGGTCACAAGGTGGTGTTGGGTCATAGGTTGGACTTGTTGATCTCAGAGGTTTTTCCACCCAAACTGATTCTGTTTCTGCTTGTGGATCTGCACTGCAGGTGCTTGATGACTCACTCTGCATTCTCCCTTTCTTAGAACCTTTCCAGTTCTCTCACTCTCTCATGCCCTCCTTGGCTTTGATCACACAGACTCTAAATCTATAACCTGGAAGGAGCAGGGAGAAGAGCCTGCAGACTTCTTTCTCTGGCACCTTTTAAAAGCCTTGCTCACGAGGAGCACCTTGCCAGGCTGGTGAGATGGTTTCTCCCAGCAATTAGTCCCAGAGACAGCTACCCTGCATGTCCACCTGTGCAGCCAGACCTGCCCATGGCACATCCTGAGCCTGTATCCCTGGCTGAGGGCATGGATAAGGTCAGCACCTGAACTCACAACTTTCTCAGCCTCCCCCTTGCAGCACCAGGTACACAAACAGGAGATGCCACACGCTTCTCTGTGCTCGTCTTGTTACTCCAGGGAAATAATGTAATTCTTAATAATTATTATTTCTACCTTTACCTGAAGGTATGGAAATTAATGTCTTCAGCTAATTAAATAACTGCTTGTATGCCTGACAAAGTATTATATTTATGCAAGAGAGTTATTTCTTCAAATTACTGAAAATAGTTGCATTGAATGAATACAACATGCCAGTTAGATTCTTGGCATATAATGTCTGTTTCAACATTAATACTGAAGGAAAATTTAATCTACTCAATTCTTTTATGACATCTAGAAGACAAGACAGGGATCAATGCATGCGTAGCCTCTCATTTTTGCCAATTTTATGCAAATCAAATGGCAAAAAATGAGCATAATTTTGTTCCATTATTCCATTATGCCTAGTACAATTATTGTTTCACTATCCTTGTTGCAGACTATTTGATGTACTTGTTTTTTCATTTTTTGCAAGTATCATTTTCCAAAGTCTGACAGTACAACTATTCAAGTATTGACTGAAAAAAGAAAGAAGTAATTTTTTAAAATACACAAAAGGAAAAAACTAGGAAAATTAAGCAGGCTCCAAAAGTAGCAACTGGGAAGGGAAAGGTAATTTCAGGAAAAGCTAATAATTTCATCACAGTATTAAAAAACATACTGTAAAATTAAGTATTAAAGTTTTAGAAGGTTACCATAGTAGCCATTATTAAAAGGTTGGGATTTTTTTAAAAAGAAGAGTAAGAAATCTACATGAGATTATTTTGAAGTAGAGTCACTACGACTAGGCAGCATTACTTTAGAGGAGATGAACTATGATATTAAGATGAAAATTGCATTAATCAAAATTACTGATTACACTGCTGATTTAACAGTTACCCAACATTTTACTTTTTGGTGCTTTTTGTTTGTCTGTTTTCCAAAAGAGATGAAATTTGTCAGCCTGACAACATGGACGAAGAAGTCACACTTAAATAGCTTTAGAAGAAATTGGTATACAGCTTAAAAAGCTCCTGGGTAAAGTATAATGTGATGAATAAGAACCAGTAAGGCACCAATAATAAATGTATTCTTCATACGCCTTGCAAAGAAAAAAATAATGGATAGGAGAAAATTGGAGCAGATGGTTTATTTTTATTTTCCAAATCTTTTAGTAAGGCTCTCTTTTTTTTTTTTATATCATTCAGCAAATTAGCCAGAAAAATGTGGAAACCTCTGCTAAATTCTGAAGGAAGATTGTCCAGTAAGGTCAATGGAATTTCATTATCTTTTAATATTTTTTTCAGTATTTTATTGAATGTATGAATAAAAAGAACAAATACAGAAATAAAGGCAACAGTGGATATGAATCCCAAAGATCATGTCCTAATTTAGAAAAGAATGAGAGAAAATAACTCACAGTAAATGCTTTCTCAGCTAGAAAAAGTCTAATAGCTGTGTCCCTTTGGGATCATTAAAGGGTATTGGATAAATTCAGTACACCTACTAATGATGTGTAAGAAAGGTTGAACTGTGAGATGGAGCTTTGCTGACAAGGAAAAAATGCCCTAGCTTAGTCAAGATTAACCAAGATTGTGAAAAACTCCAGAAGGAATAGCAGGGAAAATAAAAGGCAGCAGAATGAATGCAGAAAAAAAAACTCTGCAGGAGCAACATTTGCAGTGGGAAATGTCAGTGTAAGATGCATCAAGGCTTCAGCATGGCATAAAATTATACATCTATTCAGTAGGAAGACTTCTAAAAACTTTGTATTTTGAAAAAGAAGAAGTTCATACTAAGAGTCAAGATCAATGGCAAATTGGTTCTGTCATAGATGGAAATGCTATCAGATTCTCTATTTAATTTTTAGCTTGTGTGCAGAAAGAATATAGAAAAATATAACATGATTTTATTCCCCAGCTTGGTAGATTTTTATGTGAAAGCCAAGAGTTGATTCAAGTAGTGATAATGTCATTATCAGTGCTGATAGAACTTAGTGTTGTGTGGTCTCTGGTTTTCTGAAGCAGCTTTCACCTTTAAAGGGACCTGAAGCCGAATTGTGATTTATCCTGTTATTCTTCATCCACAGTCTGCAATATAAAAATAAGAGTGCAAAAAATATCATTACTTTTCTTCCTCGTGAAAAATTCTGCAGAGGAATAAACATTCCAATAGAAGTCTGGCTCTTTTTTTGTAGGATAGATTTTACACCTCATCTCATGCATATGCATAAAAAATACAGATCTGACTCTAAATTTTTCTCCACATAAAAAATGGGGAAAAAATTTGGAAAAAATAACATAAGCATTAATTTCCCCCTCTGTTGTTTTGTAGATGTTTCTGAGTTTGGTAAACTTCCTACAGCACTTACAGTCTTTATTGTATGGCAGTTTACTTCTTGGAGATGATGGTAACAAATGTGACTACTGTAGCAAAATACACACGTGTGTTAAGAAAAGTAAGATTTTTCTATCAAGGTTTCACTTTAGAAGTATGCCAGTGAATTCTCTGTGAATTTTTTTTTCCTAAGTTTAGAAAAAATAGCTAGGCAAGGGAAAGCTTATATTTCTTACTAAATATTGAAAAAATGAGTAGGCAAGGGGAGGCTTATACTTTTAATCATATAAAATTGATACCTCCCAAGAGTTGACTTACCAGATAAGACAATAGGAACAGAAAATTGTAACATGCATTATTCTGCTAGCACTGGAATCCGATAAGTAGGGACAAGTTTCTTTTACCTCAGGAAAGAGACTGATGGTTTCCATTATCACCAGAATTTTTTTTTTTGGAGTGGCTCAGGTGGCTCAGCCTTGCTCAATGAAAAATTACCGTGGGATTTATGAAATAAAAAGAGCCTTTTGCTATCCACTATCCAAAGTATTGGGTGCATATTTGGAAAGCAAAGGGGAGGCTGCACTCAGGTTCCCTGTTGGGCTCAGAAGGAATCCTGCTCGCTGGGAAGCCTATGCACTCCTCTGGTGTGCTAAGCTAGAGCAGCTCTTGAAGCGTTCAAATCACTCTGCAGCCACTGCCTCCCCTACAGCTGTCTACACACCAGTTCCACCAATGTGTCATAAGGCCAAGGCAGGTCTATATATCCCTGTCCAGAGCTTGGCCCCTTCTGCTTAATGAGCCCAGCAATATCTGTCCCAAGGAGAAAGGAAAGGGCATAGGAAGCATTTGTTTCTCTCAATATCCTTGCAAAGAGGTCAAGCCCAATGGCATTCTTTTTTCTCCCTCTGTTCTTCAGCCATCATTCTCAAAAGAACGGCAAAGCCACTGCACTGGATCCTGTAAACAGTAAATAGAACCGAGCACCTTAAGTGAGGGGGATTTCTGCAGCAAGGCTTCATTGATTCAGCCTGTAGGAGAGGGCCAGCAGAGCAGGGAGGGTGCCTCTGTGTGTGCATGGGGGGAAGGGAGGATGGTCTCTGCTTTATTCTTGTCCTCACAGTTTTGCAGAGATTCTGAGCAGCTGGAGAAGTCAGTGTTTGGGGGCTGTTTTGCTTTATCTATTCCACTCTCTCACAAAAGCAACCACAGAGACCTTTAAATATACTGTTTTACTGAATGAATGTAGCTGTATCAGCATTTTTCTCCTTATATACAGGGGCTTAAGTTTTGATAGTAATAGCCTAGAAGCATTTAAACTTTATACTTATTCTATTTATCCTGCTTTCCTACTACAATGGATGTATTCTAGAAGGCTTTGTTCACATAACCATCACTCGTTTCTAATCTCATGATGTTTTTAATCAGTAACTTAAAACTTTTGGTAACTTATCCAAATGTGTTTAAGTCCTAAATCTACCCAAGATGGTTCAGTACATTAGTTCTTTAAAAGTGCAAATGATTTCTGTGTCAAGAACTGAAAGGATGAAAGGTGTAAAATGTTACACTTGCAAGAAAAGTGGAACTTACAGATATGCATGTAAAGATGAAAGGATTGACAGATCTGACTTCTCTCAGCCAGATTTGTTAACTTCATCTGACACCAAAAAAATCCCATCAAATCAGCACAGAAGAGAACCAATATTGGCATTTGTACATCATTCTGTTCCTAGAGTTATGAAATTTCTGCTGCATTGCTGTGGCATACAGCAGCCAAAAGGTTTGCTTTCCTACATTTTCATAGTGTGTTAGTTCTCAGCCAGGAATCAGTGGTGCAATGTTTCTTCCTTGATGTTCTAAATCTAGAAACCTTTCCCGTTGTGTTTAGATTTTTATTTATGATTGTTTATGCAGTTAAAGTACTATCATGCTATTCTCTGCACCTCTTTCAACCACCCTAGACCTTTTCCGCCAGCCTATTTGGGTTGCTTTGTTTGGTTTTGGTTTTATGCTTTTGAATAGATCTCTCGCCTGGTAAAGGATGGTTGAAATCCTAGCCTTCTGTTTTTAGTAATTGAATGAATAGTAATTTCAAAAGTTTTGAATGTTAATTTCAAACATTTTCAAAAACTTGGCTGATTTCTGTAGATCTGAAAAAAATCTTCCTTCAGTCTGAGAAAAAGATGGTTTAGAACTTTTTCAGTTGGTTTATAGGAATTGAGAAAGTGGAGAAGGATGGTGTCACCCTGTCATTGTAAGCAGAAGTATTTCTTAAGGTGTTTTTGTATTAAAGAGTATTCTTGAACTGACTTTGTGTCTTGGACTGTGATCTCCTTTTCACTGCATTTCTGGTCCCATAATAGTATTTAACAGAGGACAGTTGTTCAGCAGCCTTAATCACATGTGATATTATACAATTAGCAGACTGTTCACAAAGGCTTCAGCCTCGGCTTTTTATCATAAAATATAAAGCAGTAACACAATTTTCCTTTCCTCTCTTTGCATGAACTCACCAATTCATTACCAAACACATACAAAGGAATGTCTAATAGCTAAGAAACATGTCTGATGCAGGACAATGAAATGATCTATCTCAGCTCTGCGAGAAAGACAATATATTCCTGGACTGAGAGCAACTTGTGAACCTCCTTAAACCCTCTAGAATTAAAATGGGAAAATCACTTCTCATCTCTGTTTTCCCTACATACTCAATGGAGATGTTCCCTCCACCAAGACTGTAAACTCCTTAAGGCACAGACTCTTTCTTTGTGATGTTTGTACTTTGTGTTTGACCTTTGACATCCTGATCTTGGTTGAACTTTTTTTCACACCAAGCTCAAATGGATGCTGCTAGATATTACTGTGTCCCTTACAGGAGTACTGATGGCCTTTGGAAATTTAGGTGAAGGTTTATTGGTATGCTTAGGAAAACAGGTTAAGCCAAAACCCAAACAAAGACCTATGGTCTTCAAGGATAAAAACCTGAGAATCTTGGGATTTGGATCTGATTCCAGACTAATGAAGTCACTTTGGACCTATCTATTTAGAGAGGGTACCAGGAGATGAAATGAAATACCCTTTCTTCATCTGCTTGGAACAGAAACATCACATCATAAATTCCCAATTTCAGTGTTAGGAAAAAGTTTCTGAGGGTTTGACTGATCATAAAATGAAAACAGGGTACAGTAGAGTAGGCTGTGGAAGGAGCACTTAAAAAAAAGATATTTCGGGCAATTTTAGCACTAGGATTACTTTTGTACTGCTCTGTTTATAAAGACAGCAACTTTGTGGCTGCTCATGATGCTGTAAGCGGGAGGCAACTTCTTGATTTGAACTTTACATTTGGAGGATGTCTTTGGAATGGGTCTTAATGTGTCTACTAACTTTGGGCAGCAGGTTTGCTGCAGAGCCCAGACAGTTTGGCTTCTGAAGCAGACAAAGGTCCGCATAAGCCCGAGTTTCTGAACTTTGGGCAGGTTCAAGGGGAGATATGGGTTACGAGGCTCGGGAAGACTGTACTTCCCTAGTACTTCAGTCGATGGGAAAAGAGCAACATGCGGCCGGGAGTTTAGGATAAAAGGAGGAGGCTGCGCCCTCCGAAACCTAGAGAGAGAAAACCCCACGGGCGTGTGCCCCAGCGGCCTCTCTTCCTCTTTTAGAATGAAGTTACAGGACTCCTCTGTCCCCTTTATGGACACTGGCTTTTCCTAACGTGATTTTCCGTACAGAGTCAACCTGAGGAAGGAAGGTGAGGTACCCAAAACAAGCTGTAACATCTGCTACCAGCCGGGAGGAGTTCAAGGCAAGCCGCCTCTGAACTTTGCAGGAGCTGAGGCGAACAGAGCGGGGAACATCCGACCCTCAGCCCGCTCTGCCGGGGACCGCGGGGCCGCTCCCCGCCTCGGAGCACGGGACGGGGCGGGGGCTGCATTCCCGGAGCCGCTGCATTCCCGGCGCCGCTGCATTCCCGGCGCCGCTGCATTCCCGGCGCCGCTCCAGCTGCCCCGACTCCTGTTCTGGAAGCGTGGGCGGCGGGGAGCCGGCGGGAGGCTCGGGGGGGCGGTCACCCCGCCGGACCCCCTCCCAGCGAGGGACGGATCCACGCGGGCCGAGGGGCGGGAGGCGGCTCCGAGCGGCGATGACAATTAGCCTTTAAAAATGGCTGCTTGGAAGCTGTCAGCTGGGACGCGGAGGGGCTGCTAACCCTCCTCTCGCTGCCTCCCGCCTCCCTTCCCCGCAGGGCTAATAACGGAGCGGGGATAAGAGCTCTCCAGCCCTTTCCCCGCCCCGCCGGAGCGCGATGCCGTAGCGGCTCCGGGCCCGGCCGCACTCACTTCCCAGCTGGCTGCCGGGCGAGGGGACGGCGGCCCCCGCCTCCCGCGCTCCTCCTCGCCGCCGCTGCGTGTGTGCCGCGGGCACCGGGATACAAAGGAGAAGGGGGAGCCGCGGGATACATGGTCCAGGGTGGCGTGTGCGCGGCCGTGGGGGCATATCTGGCGAGGAGAAAACACAAGGTCAAGAGGCAGCTCTCCTCCTCCATGGAAGAAGACGGGAGCGATGAGCCCTGAGGAGGACGACGAGGAGAAGGGGCGGATGGCTAAGGGCTGCCGCTGCCGGGCTTCCCCTCGGGAGTGACGGGGCGCGGAGGGCTGAAGGGGCCGGAGGAGGCAGCGCTGGGGTCGGGAGGGAGGAGAGGAAGGCGAGGAGGAAGCGGGGGGTTTGAATCTCGCTGGCTGGATTATCTCCCCTCAGGGGAAGCTGCCATCGCCGGCCGCGCCTCGGCCCGCGGCCCCGCGGCCAAGATGGACCTGGGCAGCGCCGGCCGGAGAGCGGGAGCTGTCCCCGCGGGCCCTGGCGCTTGGAGACCTTTCCCCTCCGCCTGCTGCTGCTGCTTCGCCTCGCTCCTGGATGTGAACAGCTGGCTGCTCTTCTACGGCTTCCTCTACCTGGCCCTGTATGCCCAGGTGTCCCAGTGCAAGTCCTGCGACAAAATCTCCTGCTTCTCGGGTCATTGTGTCAACTCCACCTGCGTCTGCGACCAGGGCTGGGTGGGAGACCAGTGCCAACACTGCCAGGGCAGGTTCAAGTAAGTCTCTGCTTATTGCGGTTTTCTTCTTCTCATCCCGACATCCTTTTCCTGTCACTTTTACTTGCCTTCTTTGTTTGTTTGTTTGTTTTGTTTTGCTTGCGCCTGCTATGATTTTGTTCGTGTGTGGTGGAAGTGTGTGGCAGAAGTTATAGATGAAATAGGCTCCTCCAGGTCTTAGGAGCGCAGGACACAGCTCCGGCTGACTTATCGCTGAAAATAGGCTGCTCCACTTCATGGGAACTGAGAGACGGGGAGAGATCGGCCTGAAGCTGTGTCGCTGCTGTCCCTTCTGGAAGTGTCATGGAAATGACATGTGCGCTTCATGGGGCTGCCCAGGGAGGAAAAACATTTTAATGACTTTTTCTTTCTAAAGAGGGAAATGTTTAGCTCCTTCCAGTCTTCCTTTCTTTCATTTGTTTGAGCTAAGTGGGCATGAGTTTCAATCAGGATAACACAAGTGCAACTGAGTGAAATGTACATCCCTGGTGAAAAGCTTTGCAGGAGAGAGCGGGACATATAAAAGAGTACTCATTCAAGGTCTAACTACCTTCTCATTCTTAAAAGTCAGTGTGATACCGAGTCATTGATCAGTGAGAAGGAAGCACACCCTGACACTTGCTTTTCTATATGGAGTGGGAAAGAAGATTTAATTTATAGGGCTGTCACTTTCCTCCCACCCCCTTTGGTATCAATGTAAAGACTGGCTGTGAAGAGTGCTGTTATTTCACTATATAATCTTAGACAGGTCATCTCATTTCGTTCCCTGTAAAACACCCCTTATAAGCAGGAACTCCATTTATTAAGTATGTTGACATACATAGCTGGAAAGTATTCTAATATATAGCTAATAGCAATACATGGGTGAGACTATGTCTTAGAGAAGTCAAGTTTTTTCTGTCTCTAGGAACTTAAATATCAATAACTATCTGTTTTTAAATTGTGTTTCAATTCAATTTTTCTCTCTGGAGTGCTGAAATTAAGATGTATAATTCACATCTCTTTTAAACATTTAATATAAGGTCATTCATTCCTAAATAAACAAAAAGTAAATCCAGTAACTTGTTAGCCTGGGAAGTTAAGGAGTAGTTGAAGTCAGTGTTGGCTGAAACAATGTACACAGTGCAGAAAAGAGCCAATTCACTGATATTTGGTGGATATTGCAGCACTAAGATTATAAGCTAGATGTAAAGTTAATACAAAGCAAAAATGATACATACTTTTTTGCCTATATTTGATAACTTTTTTACCTGATTTGATAATAAGGTTTTAAAGTTGGCCATTTGTTGTTGCTTATGTGTACTGGATGTTTGGGGTTTGTCCTGTTGTGGAACAATGGGCTAATTTCTGAGAGTAATGAGAGGAGGCCTAGGTGAACCTTTGTGTATGTGGATCTGCAGAGCTATTATTTCCTGGATATAAAGAGATTACTTGTACTCTTTGTGCCACTCACAACAGACCCTAATAGTGCCAGGACCAAAGCAAATGGTAAATTCTTCATTTCAAAACTCGTTGTGAATGAGTATATTCTAAGTTGTTACTGGGCTGTATCCCATCCTTACAGGTATTATCTTGCTTATCTTTTAAAACATCTAGGTTTCTTTACCTTGGTTGTGTTTGTCAAGTGATGAAGCACAATGGTTACATTTTCCTTTCTGGTAGAAAGTTAATAATCCATCCCCACCTAGAGGAAGTTCTGTCGGTATGTTGGAAGGGCTCCTCTTCTGAGCTGAGCTAACACAGTCTTTAACTGAGGTGCTGTTAGGGGTTTAGGTGAAATCGGAATAGATTTCTCATTAACTCTTCTGTTTTTTCATGCTTAGCTTTAGAAATGACTCTTGCATTACGATTTTTCTCACGGGAGTAAGCTGTTGGAGACCTATTTTTTACTGAGGACACTTTTCATAGCAGTGTCTTTGACAGCTCATCTTTAATCTTTATTCGTGGAAGCAAAGTGTACTCTGCACTGAAAATAAGCATTCTAAGATTTAAAGCTTTTCAAGCCTTGTAAACTGGGGATGGAGTGAAATATGTTAAACGTGTCTTACGCTTTTGGAAGCAGCAGCTCAGAGCGGGTGTATTTTGAATCCTGATTTCAGATGAGTGTGGAATGAGTGATGAGCTCCGTGTATTTCCACCTGAAGAGTTGGAAAAAGAATGTTACTCTGCCTGATGGCTGGGTGATTGAAGACCTTTCCTATCTCTGAGGCACCTCATGGTTTGTCTTACTGCCGCGGAACATTTTGTTTCCATTTGGCTGCGAAGTATCCTTTGTGCTTTACCCTTAAGTAGCCGTGGCTGGACTTTTGCAGCAGTGGTTTGACAAGTTCTGTCTGTTGTACATCATTTCTGCAGCAGCGGCCTCTGTCATTAAGGATTGTGGTGAAGATCGTTTCAGAATGGCAGAGGCTGAAAAGTGTGTTCGGCTCTTAGAGCTGCATTAGCAGCCAGTTCGGAGGTTGTAGATACGATCTATAGAAATGTTAATAGAACCTTGGGTATTACTCTAAACATTTACAGGGTTTCCAAGTTGCAGCTGTTTGAAGTGCCTGCGTGTGTGTCCCTGTTACCCAAGATTTAAATTGAACTTCTAATGACCTAAATTGGACATGTGTAAAACCTGTCACTACAGTATTTAAAAATAACCAGATTTTCAAGGGTAGGCTTAAAACACTTGACAATAAAAGATTCTTTCTTTTTTTTTTTTCATGTCAATGTGGTATGGTTGGTTTTGCTGTCTGGGAATGAGTGACTTGCATTAGCAAGTACCAGGAACATTGTGGTGAGAGGAGAAATATTCTGCCTGGGGGTGTCTTGGGACCATTAATTCTTTGGTGAGAGATGTGTAGTATTTTTGGCTTTATTTCTCTTCTAAACTGAGAAGCAGTAACATAGCAGAGCGATATCAAAAATAATTTATCAATCTTTGTAAGCAGGTGTCAAAATTAATTGACAATACTATGGTAACCTTGCCTTTTCCCTGTAGGAGAGCTACTGAGTAAGTAAACTGCTTTGCAAATGTTGCTTCTATACTGGATGAAAGAAAGGTGAATGGGGGGAGAATAGGCAGAGAGACTGTCTAGCATCATTTTGTTTCTCTTATTTACCAAGTTTTGAATTTACTCTTGTTTTTTTGAAGCCTGTGGTAAATCATATAAAAATGCAGATGTTGCTATTCTTACTGCAATGCATTCACAATCACATTAGTCACTTCTCAGAAAGATGTAGGCCTCATGTCTGCCTGGTGGTAAATATTTTACTCTCTGTCCAGATTAGTTATCTGAACGCAGCTCTGACTTTTTGACTTATTTTCATCTTTCAACCTTTCTTTCCTTCCATCCCTTCACCTCTACTCTGAAATACTGCAAAACCTTTTTTTAACCAAAATAAAAGAAGGGAAATTTAGTTTTAGAAAGAAAGGAAAGGATTTTTGCCAAGTGAAAGATAGGAAAGGCAGTGGGTGAGCAGGTTCTGCTTTTATAGCAGGGAGCTTCAAGCAGCGCAGTTCCCAAGATATAAACTAACCACAAGCATTAAAGGACAGTGTACACTTTTGTTTTCCTGGCTGATTTATTAGAGAAGTGATGCTTTTAATGCTACATCTGCCATTCTTTCTTCCCCTCTTCTGTGCCTTTGAGACTGTTGGTTAGGTGCACTTTTCACGAGTTTAGGCAGAAGGGAGAGGGAGGGGCTGCCAAAATCAGTTGTTATGAGACTCCAGGGAATTCAGGGACACAGACATTATGAATGGCCCAACTGCAGTGGAAACTGCTGTCACAGCTTCTGTGTAGTTAGATGTCAAAGTCAATTGTCTTGAGATGCAGCAGTGCGGGAAAACAGGTTTCATTAGTTTTGCTACTCACAGAATGATTTCTTAGAAGAAAAAAAAATCCTCCAGGTTGGAGCGAAAAGTTTTCATTTTTCCAAAAAGTGCTCTGCTTTGCCCTGGTTTGTGGAAGAGCATTTGAGAAAACTTTGCATGGAATTTATCTTCCTCTAAAGTTTTTGAGTACCTGAGTGACTAGAAATACCCCCTGTAATATGCTGCCTTTGAAAATTAGGTTGTGTCTTCAGATGTTTATGGTTATTTATTTGATAGTCATGAGTGTGATGTGTAATGAAGCAGAACAGGACAGGTGAGCACTTTTGAGGACCTACACTTCAGTTGATCTGCTTTACCTAGTCCTAGATATGTGGTTGTTATGGAGAGAGTAAGAGCAAATGGATCTGTTTGATTATTAAACCTTGCCTCCAGATGTTCTTATTGTTCTTTTAAATTACCTCCTGCATGCTCTCCTTAATTTCTAGAGCTCCTATAAAAGATTCTGCATTCTTCAAGGACAAAACAATTTCCTAGTACAAGTACACTCACAACTGAAATGTTTGAAGGGTATCAAATTTTGTTATTCCAGGCAAAATCCTTATTTCTATCTAAAACTCTGAATTCTGCTGTCTGCAGAATGACTCATGCAAGGAAAGTGTCCTTAAACTGCAGATTATAAATGAATGATAATGTTGTGTAAGAAGAGATCTTAAGAAAAGTTCACTTTAGCTGCAGCCAGTTGAAGTTTGGAGTGCTGTGAAAGGGGATGACTTTATCTTTCACGCCTCTCTTTGATTACATCTTGGTGGTTCTTATGTAAGCATTAATATTCCTGCTGAGAGTTGAAAAGTATCAACAGGAACAGATCTCCCCACCTCCCAGCCAGTTTTTTTTAAACTAGCTCAGTTCCCTCAAGTTACTTCACTTGCATAAGGCTTCTGCTGATCCAAAGGAGTTGGCAGCATCAGCAGGTGTAGATAGGGGAAAAAAATGATGTTACTTTTAGAATTGGTCCAGACTTAGTTTTCCAGAACTTTAATGTAAAACAACATCACCATTGAAGTGCAACTTCTGTTTTACAGTGTGAGATCCCTGAGTCATGCTATAAGTAGCAAAACTGTCTTTGTCATCAGAGTGGCCTGTATCTGATCCAAGAAATAATAACTCTTATTGACATCAGTGCAATTGAGTGTGAGATTTTGCACCTGTAAATTGCCTTTTTACAACTCAGCATGTGAATGGTAGTAAAATTAAACTTCTGGAAAAGCATCAGTGATTATGATTTTAGTCTTATCAATTGTAGTCTTTATTTAAGTTATTTTACTCATGGTGCTCTGGAAGACTATTTTAATGTGATTTATTCAGTCTGTCTGTATTAAAATTTTAAAATACAATTATAGCTTGAATTTCTAAAGAACAAATTTTAAAAAAAATCTTGTTTTGAATGTAGAAACATGAGCATAAAATCATACTAAATGTCTCCTAAGCTAAACAGTCTGCACTGAAAAATGCTTTTTGAAATGAAAGCAGTATTTTTGCAAACGTAAAAAAATAATTTGATTGTAATATATTTTTTGACTGCTTAATACTTGCTACATGAAATCTTTTAGATTGGAAAAGACCCTTAAAATTAGAGTCCAGCTACTGTCCTAACACTACCAATTTCATCAGTAACCACTGCAGTGATTTTTAAGGGTTTTATAGAGAAGACTCGAAATGAACTCTGATTCCTTATTACCTCTTGCCTTTTGCAGGCTGTAGGGTAACTCTGAGTTAATTCCTGTGTGAGCTGAACACATGCTTTAGAAAGTACCTGTACATGTGTGAAAACACTTGCATTGACTCAAAGCCCATTATAGACTTTCTAACTCCATTCATTGGTTAGTTATCCTCACTGTGTTCTATAACCAGGAAAACAAATGCAGAAACTGCTAATACACAGATCTAGTCTACCTTTTTTGGTTTCTTTTAGCAAATCTGTTTTTAAATGTTTTGAGTCAGGCCTTCATTGTAAAGTCTTTAGTAGGTGAGCTCTCTGTTTCCTGTGTAGGTGGAAACATGGTCAACATTTCCTCATTGAGAACAGAAATTTCCTTGAGTTGTCTCAGCATAAACCAAACTTTTCCCTGCTTGACTGCTCTCTTGGTTTACAGCCTCCTCTGTTTTATCAGTGTTTGCGAGTTATGAGTGCCAGAACTTGCTTCTTTGGGTAATGGTCCTGCTGGTGGAATGTAGATGCAGAGCAGCTTCTCCCCTGCTGCCTGGGGTCCTGCTGTGCACTTGTAGCCAGTGCTTCTCAGGTTAGACCATGATTTTCTATCTCCAAGTCCTCTTGGAGTTGCTGCATCCTCAGTACTGAGGCCCTGCTTTTCTCAAACCAGTCTGTGAACTGAGCACATCCTCCCCTGGTTGGAGTGACAGGCAGCTGTGGGGCTACAAACACGTATGGGTTTGGGATGGAGCTATGCCCTGTTAAAAACACTCCTCTTCCCCCAGAGCAGTAGGTAATTAACAATGTACAGTGTCCCTTCCTCTGTGTGAGTCTGAGGCTGACCATAGGAGTGAGTCTGAATGCAGGTTTGCTTGCAGGGCTGGTGGATTCTGAAGCCTGGTTTGTTTGCAGGCTGAGCAGTTTGTTACTTAGGCAGAGAAGTGGGGGAACAGATGGTTGATGACCCTGCCAGCCCTTCAGACAGCATCAAAGGATGGTTGCCATTGCTATGGCTGTGTAAAAAGCTCGGTTATGCATGCTTAAGTCTATCCATAAATGGTACATAAATAGCTGTACAGGTTATAGCATTTAATTCTTAGTATGTTTTAAATTTAATTTGGCAAATAAATGGTCTCGCACTGTGTTTCTCTTGGTTCCTTTAATCAAGGGGAAGGCATGAGGATCGCATTTTGGAAGGCATTACCATAGTTCATGTCATCTTTTTAAAATGAGTATGAGTAGTTTTTGAGAACTCAGTCTATCACACTGCACTAGAAATTGATTTAATTGTATCCAAATGTAGGCAGCAAAGGTAGGAGGTAAATATGAGATGTTGCAGGAATACCCTTGGGATATTCTTACACATCCTAACAAATGCTGGTGAAAAAAGACCTTATTTTGAACCACTACTACATAGACAACAAAAATGCATTGGAAAACTCCTGCAGTACAGAATAATAATTATCTGTCAGTGTCTATGAAATTTGTTATTAGCTGTATTGTCTAGGCTTGGAAAACATGCTACAAAGTTCATGTAAGGAGAAATAAATGATGATGATGATACCTGAAAACATGAGCACTCCAGTGAATTGCAGTTGCTAACAGTAATAAAATAAAACCAGTAAACTCTAAGCAAAGTAGATATTTTAATGTGAGGTGAGTGAGCAGAGGGAATTTTCAAACCAGTTTCATAGGCTGTCTTCTAAATCTTAAAAACCTAATGAGTGGACAAAAGTGTTGCATTGATTTCAGAGCTCCGTGAGGACCAAGACCTTACTGAGAAATGATGGAAATAAGCTCAACACAGTTTGTTACTTACTGCTCATTTCCAAGGTGCAAGACTTGCATTTGACATTGAAGTTTGCTCCAGAGAGAAAAACCTCAGTTTTTTAGACCTCTAAAACAATTTAGCCACCAGCTATAGAATATTCCAGGGTAAACATCTTAAACTCTGTTAATGCAATATCATTTAAAAAAAACATCCCACAACACAATCTCTTCCAAAATTTAAAGCTTATATTACTGATCTGTAAGAAGTGGATTCTAGGATCTGTTTGAATCAGTATTTTTGTATTTTTTAGCTAAGGATGAAAATGGGCTGTTACTATCTCTGATGGCAAAATATCTACTCTGTTCATGCTAGTGGTATTTAAAATCAAGATAGCTGTAGAATATTTCCAAGTTTTAAGCAGCACATATCTGATAACCTTGAATTGAGCAGGGAGTTTTGAATCCAGGGTATTCTAGGATTACCTGGCAACAGAACAAGCTCTGAATTACTTAAAGATTGGATCCAGACACATAAAATGATCACATTCAATGTCTGTTTTCTTATGGATTTCTTTCATAATTTATGTACTTCAGTGTTTCATCTGTAAAAAGGATGTAACGCTTCCTGTAAGTTTAAGGACTTGAAGTGACTTATGAGGCACAGCTAATAGACTAGATAAAATTATAGAGATTGCATTCCTAGATGCAGATGTTCCTAGAATGTGATAAATATTAGGGCATGAAGTACTATTGTCCAAACTATGCTGTGTATCTCAAATAGGTGAGTAAAATCACTGCCTTGTTAGGTCACATGAAGCAAAACTTTAACTTTGTAGTCTGTGTTATTGCAGAATAATATTCTCACATTATAGACTCACTGGAAAAGATTGTACATTGGCTGTCACTGATAAGATTTGGGTTCAGAAGTAAGACCCTCAAAGACTCCCAATACTGGATTAAATATTACAAACAAAATGTTGCAAAATGCTGCAGTACTTAATGGGTATTTTGAAGAGTTAATTGTAGAGTACAGTGTTCTATATTAGTCATTGCATTCCTATGCCTGTTTCAAAGAATCACACATTCCTAATTTGTAGCTTGATAGCACTGATGTTATTACAGAATTGTGAATCTGAATTCAGTCTTTAAATGTAGATTTTTATTATAGATATGCACTTTTATGCATAGATTTTTGTTTCCATGTGTTTTGAGTTTTCAGCCACTTCTGGTATCTTGAAGGCTGATACTTGCTTTCTGTGAAAAAATGGTCCATGTTGAATATGTCATGCAACTACTGGGATGCAGGGGCTGTAGCATAACAGCAGTGTCACAAAAGGACCAAATTTTAGCTATGTCTGTTACCAGAGCAGCAGTGATTTTGGTGAAAAGCCTGGGAGGAGAGCTGGGGTTAGTAATGTCTTTAAATATTCTGGTGAGCTTTGCAGAAACTTTGTTCAAGTTGTAAGCAAACCACGAGGCACTGTGGAACGAGAAGACAAATGGGCTTCATTGATTGCCACCCACATTCCTAAGACAAAGATAAATTAGCCAGAAAAATATCTTTCTAGTTCATGCTGCAGTTTTCTTTCTTATAATGGATAGAAGTGACTAAAATATTGTAGGTTTAATTTTCTTGTTAATTAATTTCAGCTTTCAAAACTCAAGAAGACTTGGATACATTCTGACTTTTATAAAGAAATATTTTGATCATTTCAGCTTTATTAGTAAAACTGAAATGCTGATTAATCAAACTATAGGATAACTTACACCCTTATTTGTTCTTTTTTATCTATAGAGTAAGAGTGCGTTTATGCAAAGTTGTGTACTTCTCACAAGGAAAACCCAAACACACACATGTCTCAGTCATCTTTGTGTGTGCAATCCCAGTTGGTGAAGATGCTTTGGAGGACTCTTGCTAATCAAATGTTCATGGGAAGCATCCCAGAGCTGCTGTAATGAAGCTGGCTGCTTCTCTCATTATCAGCAGATCTGTTTTGTTTGTGTCATAAGTCTTCTCCAGTAGTTAACTGAAACCAAAACGCTGGACAGGAGCTGAAAAGAAATCCTGAAAAATGAAAAATACTGAACAAGTGGATGCTTTTGAAAACATAAGGATTTGTGCTTGTGTGCACAGCTATACTATCATATTAAGACAATCTTGTTAGAAAATATTTTGGCAGATGTTTTCTAAAACCTATTGCTGATATAAGTATTAAAATCAGATTATGTGTATTTAAAATCCACACCCTGTTCCACCTCACCACCCTGATGGTTTTAATACAGTAGCACTTTGTAGGAACAAGTATCTACTTTAAACTAAAAATGGTATAATTTTTCTAGAGATTTTAACTTCTAAAGTGCTTGTACCATTTTAACTTTCACAGGGCTAAAACCCCTAATCTGTATTCAAGGAAGGACTTACTTCCACCCATCTGTATCATACTCTACCTGGATATCTTATTTAAGCACTGGGCAGCTGTTTGTCACACTGGCCTTGGAAAACAGACACATTTTTGAGCTATTTTACATGTGGGAAGCCTGAAGTTGTGTGCTTGTTGAAAGTAAAATAACAAATGAGTGGCTGAATTGAAATGGGATTTTGGGAATGAATAAAATTTTCTGTAAGTCTGTATCAATCCTATTTTGTCAGTCTCATTGTGGGAAGACTGAACTGTCTTCAATTTGTATGGGTTTTTTTCCTCTGCAAATACACAGCAGAGTTTGAAGCTCTTTGTTTTCTCAGAGACTTCTACTGTGTAGCATAATTGGATACAAGAAAGAGTATGAAGTTTATTATTTCTAATTAATAATTCTAATATATCTATTCATACCTGGGGAGTTTAGTGATGGTATTTACACTGTTTCAAACACATACTGTATGTCATTCAGTAGGTTTATAGGGGGCCTCTGTTAATGCAGCTATAGATACCAATATAGGTTAGAGGTTGATGGATTCTTAGAGAATTGATCTTGAAAAAGTGGACCCAGGACATGAGTGATGGAATGAGTTTGTAGCTGATCTCTAATTTGTATTTTTTTTAAAGAGGGTGGAGACAGGGAACAAGGAAGCCACAGCTTAATATATTAACTTGACAAAAAGTGTTCATAAACAGCATCATTGCTGGGTTATTTTATTTTAAATTTTATATACATCCTTGAAGTGTACTTACTGTATCTGGGCTTTGTAGGCATTCAGAAATCTGATTTCTAACATAAAACTCTGAAGTGACAGACAGTTGAATGTATGCAGAATATTCCTTTAAAGTTAAATTTGGGTTTTCCAATTTAGATTGGCTGCATTTCTAAGTAATGATTGGACTGAAAAGGAGAGCCAGTGCATAGTTAGCTTTTCTTAGAATGATGAAAGCTTGCAATGCTACACTGAAATGGAATCTGAGAACATCTTCCTCTGAATTTTTACTTTGAGTTGCCATGAGAGTTTTGAGGTCATGCTCAATAAAGATCATAAAAAGCCCTACCCGTTATTAATAACGCCCACTGTGGTTGATTAGTTCTTTTTCACACATCACCTGTAGCACTTTATTCACTATTTTTTAATCATCCTGATAAATGTGTCCTTTTATTTCCATATGCTAATGAAAGCGAAAGCAGATGAAGGACACACTTAATCTTAGTCCTCACTTTTAAGTACAGCAATTGAGCTTTAGTCTGGTTTTCTGTGATGATCCAGGAGAGCCTTGTACAATGTGTGATATTCTAGTTTGTGTTGTAACTTCACAATCTACAGCTTTCCTTATTGTCTTTATGCAATTCACTGAGTGTGGCTATAAATTATTGTGCTTCAAGGCTGGGAGAATGACAAAAATAAATATGCTAATTGTGGTGAGTATGAGCATAATCACACATGATCTTTAATGGAAGAAATATTCTTTTTTGTTCTCATAATTGCCATTGCAGGCCTAGACTTCAGTATATCATATCTCTATTCTATGAAGGCATATATTTTAAAATAAAACTACAGTACTTGATGAAGGAAATTTTCAGGCATCCTGTGTTTAGAAATCGACAGTTTTTTTAAATAGTAGCATCTTCTGGGGTTTTCATCTCTGTTAAGACTTCTATTCCTTGTTTGTTTGTTTTTAACAGACCCAGAAATGCTGATGAGGCTGGCTGAGCTGATGTCACACTATAAGATATGACATTATGCAAACTCAGGAAGTATATGTATTCTGGTCATGTTGTTTAAATGATAGGTTGCCTTTATTCTGCATATTTCTGCTTTTAAGAATTACTTTGATCACTCTTGTTGAATTCTCTGTTCTTTGCACATTATATTCTTTTTGGTAGGATGTACTTGCTGTATCATGGAATCACTGGGTTGGAAGAGACCTTCAGGATCATCGAGTCCAGCCCAGCCCTAGCACCTCAACCAGACCATGGTGTGCCACATCCAGTCTTTTTTTAAACACATCCAGGGATGGTGACTCCACCACCTCCCCAGGCAGACCATTCCAGCACTTTATCACCCTTTCTGTAAAAAGCTTTTTCCTGATATCCAACCTATCCAACCTATCCTATCCAACCCTTGGTGCAGCTTGAGACTGTGACCTCTCATGCTGTCAGTGCTGCCTGCAGAAATAGAGTGACCCCACCTGACTGCACTCACCTTTCAGAGGCTGCAGAGAGTGAAGAGGTCACCTCTGAGTCTCCTTTCCTCCAGGATAAACAATCCCAGCTCCCTCAGCCCTTCCTCACAGGGTTTGTGTTCCCAGCCCCTCTCCAGCCTCGTTGCCTCCTCTGGACATGCTCAAGGGTCTCAAGGTCCTTCCCAAACAGGAGCCAGGACTGGGCACAGCACTCGAGGTGTGGCCTCACCAGTGCCAGGTACAGGGGAACAGTGACCTCCCTGCTCCTACTGGCCACACCATTCCTGATCCAGGCCAGGGCCATTGGCCTTCTTGGCCACCAGGGCACTCTGCTGGCTCGTGTCCAGCTGCTTTCACAGCACCCCCAGGTCCCTTCCTGCCCAGCCACTCTGTCCCCAGCCTGTAGCTTATTGTGGCCATATATATTATGCAGGGCTTATTGTGGCCATATATATTATGCAGGGTTTATTGTGGCCATATATATTATAGTTAAGGTTCTTCTGGTCTAAAAGATCTTGTCATTACTTCCACAGGAAAGTGGAAGATGCTGTGAAAAATCTGTATGGAAATGCCTGGGAGCCTGCAAACCATGGCTCTGAAGGGAATTATGATCTGAGGTTTAGCAGGTTTGAGGATGGGGCTGCTGCAGTTCAGGAAGAGCTGCATTTTCTGGTCAACACACACTGGTATGACATGATTCTTTTTTGTGCATGTGCTCAGCAGTGATGGTGGTATATTTCAGGGAATCTCTGTACTTGGTTTCAGTGGTAACTTGGGTTACAGGCTGCATTAATCCAACCTTGCTATGGACCTTTAAAGATAATTTCATTCCAAGGGACAGAGATACTTCCCATTAGACCAGGTTACTTGGAGCATCCATCCAGCCTGGTCTTTAACACAGGAATGGGGAGTCCACAACTTCTCTTGGCAACAATTGTCTGTGCTTAAGACTATCAGAAGGATTTTTGTTTTCCCTAATGTTGAAATGTACTTTGTCTCAGTTTGCCTGTGTAGTTCTTCAGTTCTTCTGTAGTTTTGTGTGCACGTGTGATTTTTGACTCCTAAATTATTCACTCAAGCAGCAAAGAGAAAATGGCATAGCTGTGTATGTGCATGATGTGTGCAGCTCAGAAATACTCTGTATTTGCTCTCATCTAATTAATCATGTTGAGGTTTTGGGAGGAGGAAATAGACTTCTTCAGAAAGTAATTTTCAGGAGCTGTGTGGATAATGAGCTTGGTTCAGAGGTTCCACGTACTTGCTCAAGTATTTGCTTGTGGCAGGATTTGAAAGAAACACCCTCTAAGGAGGTCACTCTATGCAAAGTGAGGAGTATTGTGGAAACAGGTCAAATTTGAAGATGTCCACAAAATAAGATTTGGGGCTTAATTGATTCAGGATGTGAAACATCTCTTAGTTTTGCAGAGAGGTTAACTTTTATGAAGGCGTACACAAGCATGGACTTATCAGTAGTTGTAAGGTAAAAAATTATTATTAATATTTTATTAATTACTTATTAATAAGATAGTTAATATTCTATAAAGAAGTAAAATTACATTAAATTTATATTTTCTCTATTAAATTTATATTTATGGTGTAAGAAGAAATAAGGCTGTTCAGAATTTTGCACTTGAAAGTAGACTTCAGGCCTAACTTTCAATTGCTATAATCTTAAACTGTTGTATTTAATCTGTTTAGGAATTGTTCTTTAATATGAAGGTAAACTTCAAGAAGCTGATAAATTAAAATGGATAATCAGACACTTAAAAAAAGTGTATTATGACAATAGTGCATCACTCATTATCCTACAGTTTTTTTAATATAGAATGTGTATAGGTGTACATATATATTGACTTATGTTTTAGAATGTTGAGCTATTTTGCCTATTGTGTTTGATTTCAGTTTCTTTTAAAATTACATCAAATGGAGTTAAAAAAAAATTCCTAGTGAAAGAATGGTAGGATACCAGGGAAGAACAATGTTGATAAGCAGTATTTGTGATACTTTGTGCCATATGCTTTTGGAGTTTGTGTGGATGGATGCAATCAATCCTTTTACAGAGGTTTTTACATTTATAAATAGGTTGATGAATTAATTAATTAGAATAAGTCAATGAAATAATCTTTTCACCTAATGAACTGTTTGGAACAGTATTTTTTGTTCTGGTACTTGTAGAATCAAGCTGTAGAGAATCAAGCTGTGTAGAATGTTGTAGAATCAAGCTGTTAAGGTGTTGTCTCATGCTAAGAATGCCTTTATATTAGAAACAGTTCTCCTCTGAATGAATTTAATTGTGTTAGTATGGCACTCAGTAATTATTTTTCCTTCTATCTGTTTTTTGTTAGGGTTGTGGTTTCAAATACTTTGCTTGAGTTATAGATGTCCAAGGCAATGTTCTCCTTAAGCATGTTTTATTCATGTGAAGAAAGGGAAATGCTAGATTTTGTTAAGTGGAATTCCCAATCCTCTCTTAAAATATTTTTAGCTTATCCTTGTCAGAGGATTCTTGAGAAAAGTAAGAAGAGATGCTGTTATGAAATCTCTGGGAGCCTTTCTGTGTTTGGATGCAGAAGAGAAATCAGAATCTTACTGTGGAATAGGCACTTTAAAAGCAGAACATTAACTGGCCTACAGTTTGTGACTGTTATTTTGGAGTAGTTGGGTTTTCAGTTTATGCTAAAGGCACAGAGAAACTGTTGAGGATGATTCTTTTGATGTAGAGTTATATGCTGAGAGGTAGGAGGGAAAAATTGAGTAAGTGGGGGGTTGTTTTTGTAAAAATAGTAAAATAATCTGGATATTTGATTCTGTAGCTGTTTAGGCCTGTTTCCATTACTTCATCAAACAAATGCAGCATCTTATTAATTCTTTCTGTGTCTGCATTACTCAGTAGTGGTGTGTTTGTCAGGAATGTCTGAAGTTACTGGTGTCATGGGAGATACTTACTTTTCTGCTAATATTTTCTGTTACTGGTACTAGACGTACTTGATGTTGTAGGAATCGAGCAACAGTCTTTTGTGTGTGTTCAAAAATGTTATAAAAGTGCATTTTTTTCTGATTTAGGACCATTCTGTTGCTTGTGTTGTGTGGACTGAATTTGCGTGTTTGTATGAGTAGAAAGGCCTTTTGTATTTGGTCATTTGGCAAATGTGTCTGACCAACAAGCATCAGCAGTTAAAGCATAAAATCGGGAAGCTTTTAATTATAAGCAGAGGGGCATTTCTGATTGGAATTTGTGGTCACTGAACAACTTCCAAGGATTTCAGGTTTGTGTTGTGGTGAAAAACAGCAGCAACAACAATTCAAACGAAACCAAAAGGGTAAAAAAGTGATGTTTATGAGGACCGACTGATTTGATCAGTTTTCCTTTCTCATAAATCATTTTACACTATGAATTCTGCTGTCTGTACTGTTGAACTGCCATCTTTAGCAGCAGGAGCCACTCAAGGATTCTCATTCTGTTTGGAAGAATTCCATTGAGGGGTGGTTGCTCTGTCCAGCTCAAAGGTTGAGGAAAGTCCTGTGAGTCTGCAGCAGTCAGCCTTGCAGAGTGAGGGACTTTCTCCATCTGTGCCTCAGAAGAAGCTGTAGTTTATTTTATTCTGGACCAAAAAGCCTCAGGCAGGGTTTTCATGTGCTGGTTGTGTTTTGTTCCCATATACAACTGTTTAATTCTTTAAGCACTGCAAAGACCAAGTTGCAATGGCCAGCACTCACTTGTGAGTCTGCATTAAATTCTGTTGCAAAATAATGATCATCCAATTGATTTTTTTTTTGAAAGCTTTGGAGTGAGTATTTAGTGATTGTCCCTATTTAAAAGCTGCCCTGTGATAGGGAGTTTGAGAATTTAATTTCTATGAAAAATGCTCTAGAGATTTTCTTACTGCCTTTACAATAAATTTTATGCTCTCTTCTCCTATATCTTTTTACTGCTCTATAAATCAGCAGAGAGGTTATGAATTTGTTTCATATTGCTGTGTTGCACATTTGTTGATGAAACAGCTTATTAGATCATAAATAGATGTAATTGCATAGTCTAATGGGAGAGGGGAGGTGGATTGAAGAAGGGGAGAAAACAAAAATAGCACTAGAAAGTAACAAATAGGAGAAGACAAAGTTTTGTTACTAAGATATAAAAGCAATTGAGTGCTTATGAAATGCAGAACCAAATAGTTATTTTGTTTTCATTTTAACCTAAATAATAACTGTAAATGGCACTTTATATACAAGGAAAAAAATGTATAAATGACAGAAGACTTGGTAGCACCCTTCATACCATAGCTAAAATTTTATTGATCTTTAAGGTTCATTTTCTGTCTCATCTACTGCAGTTTTGTGTTTTGAGCTCTGTCTTTCCCAGTGTTTGTGTGTGCAGAAATAAAATGCTTTGCTTTGCTTATGATTTAGATTTCTATGAATCACTTGTGAATCTCATGTAAGAACTCCTGCTCACTTCAACCCTCTCCTAAATGGAAGAAAAAGAAACTGTACAGTCACATTTGAGCTCTCTTAATTTTAGTTCCTCACAGTTTAGGAAAGTGACAGTATTATTTATTTCTAACCTTTAATCCTGGAGCTACAAGTTGTGTGTGTGTGCTGTTTTTTTTGTTTAAATGAATGGAGTTCTGTGATAGTGGAATGTGCTCACTTTGGGTATGAGTTGGCAGGTATGAATCACCACACTACTGATGGTGCACCAGTGCACAGTTATTTGAGCAAAATGATATATTTAATTAATTGAAGAACTATTATTTGTAGTAAGTTTAACATAAAAATATATACTGAAATTATTAATAGGAAAAAATAAGTAGGATTTGTAAAATATGCTTCTAACTGATAATGCTCTGGTTATAGTCAGAGTTCTGGCAATTTCACTTTAATGCTTTTTTTTCTTCTCTAGATGAATGTTGCAGTTGTCTGAAACTGCTAAAACATTACAGCCCTGAGTGATGAGATAAAGAGCTCTGGGCCTTATGGAGGGAGCAGGGAGTTCTAATGAACAAAAAAAATAAAAAGGAAATTACCAACACTGACAGTCAACATTAAATACTAGAGCTGTGAAATCTGAATGAACATAAATGTTTTAAGTTTCTTTAATTATTTCTATTATGGTTCAGCCTTCCTAGGACTTTATTTGACCTTACATTAGAAATTACAAAGAGGAGTTATTGTTGCATTTCTTGTTAGATAAATGAAAATTGAGTCCCCATGTCTGTTAATTTATGGTTGTCATTTCTAGAGTATTGTAATTTCCAGTTATCTAAATGTGAGTTTTAAAATTGATATGAGCTTTTGCTTCAACTTCTGAATTTTTATTTTAACATGAAACTTACTGATCATATTCCTGAACTATCGTAAATTTTTTTGTATTTATTTTTTCTGGTGGGCTTTTTTTTTCCCTTTTCAAGGGCTTTGATTTTTTTTTTTTCCTAAGGACTTGCCTGCTTCCTCAACATTCTGGCAAATTGGGATTAATTAAGAAGGCGGGCAAGTTTGGATTAATTAAAAAGGCATGCTTATAAAGCAGCAGGGATTTGTATGAGTTAAAGGTGAAATCTTACATATAAAAGCAAAATTTTTCTAAACCAGATAGGCCTGTATATACATGTGAGTGTATATATCTACTTTTATATCTATGTATATAAAAATTTACTTGAAAGCAGAATTACCCAGAGGCTGCATGAAAGTATAGAGGCTCCATGCAGGTTCTTTTACTTGAAGCAGCTACAGGGTTACTGCAAACCTTCCCTTATCTGGGACTAGTGCCTCTAATCACTGTGCAGCTGAATGACAGTGGGAATGAGGAGGAGGAAGAGTTTCATCTTCTCTTTATGAGCTCATATTTTAATATAAAATCACTGCCAGAGCATTCCTGTGAGCTGTGCTCCCAGATTGCCTATCAGGATCTCTGAGGAGTTAGGTGGCTGGATTCATATGTCTGCAGAGACGTGACTTCCAGCTTCATCCATGCAATCACAGCCTTTAATGAAAGCCTGGAAGTGAGGTTGCTGAGGAGTTCAGAAGCTGCAATGTGGAAAAAAATTCAGGTTCATGTGAAGAATAGCTACCTAAGGACTGGACAGCGAAACTGAGCATTTTGATTTGCAATTTAGGCTTGAATACTGCTTTTACCCTACTTCAGTCTACTGCTTTCCATCATCGTCATTTCTCTCCAGATTTTTGTCTGATGTTACCAGACAGAGGAATTGAAATTGCTGGCTGGTGACATCTCTGCAGAGGGTTCATCTCTTTCCTATTTTTCCCTTTTCTGTTCCCCAGCCCTTGAAGAATTACTGCTCTAGTCCATGTACACTGTTTGAGAGGCAAAGGCATCAGCTGTTGATCTAAGAGCTGTGTGAAAACATTGGATAATGCTTCTGGATTTTAATTATCATGTTCAAAGAAATTCTTGGCTACCTGTATGTGGCAAACATATGCTTCTCCATCATTATACTCAGGGATGTTTTTGTATGAGGGTATATTTTATGTTTGAAAAAAAATAAAGAACAAAACACCAGTACAAACCCCTACAATCATCTCTGGTACAACAATTTGAAACTTGAGCAGGTATCTCTTAGAAGCAGATCTTTGTATACATGACTTCAAGAATATTTATTAAAGTCTTTTTGCCATACTCCCAAACTCTGTGGAGAGAAATGGCAGTGTTATGTAATGAAAAATGCTATAAATGTATTCAAGCTTCTTGAATCTTATGTTTGGGCATTGAAATGGGCTGGCCAGGGAGGTGGTGGAGTCATGGTCCCTGGAGGTATTTAAGGATGTGGCCCTCAGTGCCATGGTGTGGTTGACATGGTTTGTCACAGGTTGGACTTGATCTCAGAGGTGTTTTCCAGCCTGACTGATGCTGTGATTCTGTGATTTCTGACTGCCTGAATTTGGACTGTCACTGAATTTGTTCATGCAGTCTCCTTTATGCGTTACTTTGTGTGTGCAACCACTAAGTCAGAAAAGCTGTTTTCTCCCCCTTTTCTTTTCTTTTTGTCCTCTTTTTATGTACAGAGTCATATCTTTACCTCAGATTTCATTATGCTGGGATAAGCAAGTGTCTTTTTACTAGGCTCTGACTTCTTCTAGTCATTCAAATAGAATTGTCTGTTCCAGTTCAGTCTTTCCTCTTCTGTTTCCTGGATATGGCTTTGCCTGCCTCCTGTGCTGTGATACTGTTTCAGCCTGCCTGCTTCTGGAAATCCCACATCTGGATCACTGCCTGATCTCTGGAAATCCCACACTGCAGGATCATTTTTCTTTTTCTGGAAGTGCTCCACTGGTGGCATAGTGTCATTCTGTTGCTGTTTTAATTATCTCCCCTCTCCAGTGGACTAGTTAAAATTATTCCCCTCACTTTTAAGTGCACGACTTTTCAGACTAAATTACTGCATTTGCTCTGTTCTTAGTGCAGCATTACCATCACCTAGTTCTTTGCATGGGATATGTTAATCTCTAATAATATGAATGATTTCATGCCATCAATAAAATGCCCTAGCACATTTGTGCCATCATTCTTAGGTGTATTTTTAAGGCCAGATTTTGACCGTCTTCATTAGCCAGTGTTAATTCCCATATAGGGTTACATTTTTTCTTATGCACAACCTGTTGGTCCCATTTCTATCCAACTTGCTACTTCCATTATGGTTCTCATATTATCTTGGTTTCCAACTCTAATTGCACAGCTTATTATTGAGCCCTCTTATAATGGTAATTTTCTTTATAGTTGCTTATCAAAGATAGTGTGCGATATTAATAAATTTATGATGCATTTTATTCTTCTTTCCCCTCACATCCATATTTTTAGATTGAACTACGAATATAGAATAATGAAAAGCTAGACTAATAGATTCTATTAATTCTTTCCTTTTTTGCATTAAATTTAGGTACAATATTTGCTAGAATATGACAAAAGCCATAATTTAACAGATTTAATAAAGTGCCTGCTGCTTAACTTGCAAGCTAATGTATCAGTTCTTTTGTTTCCTAGGGCTCTTGTGTAGAGATTCTTGTCTCTGTTCTGGCAGGACAGTAAGTTCTTTGAATTTTTTCTACTAAAAATGTGTTATTATCCAATTCAATACACTTTGTTCTTGCCTTGCTTTTGCAAGGTAATGCTTTACATCATCATCTTGAATCAATATCACTGAGTATTTTCTTTGTTTTGTGCTATCTGCTATTTCTCTTGCCTCATGCCTCCTGCTGATTTTGCCATTTGTTTGAAAGTTTGTAGCCATATAAATATGTAGTCATACAAGCACATGATCTAACAAATTTCCTTAGCAGAGAATACTATTAAAAAAACCCAAATTGAACCTGCACTTGTTGCTCTAGTGCAATGAATGTTATACATTATAGCTCAGATGTTTTGATTTTGTGGTTGATTGTCTTGTCATGTATACATTTCTTACAAAGCCAAAGTGGAATTGTAACAGGAGGTAATGCTGACCAATTTACCTACTATATTCACATTAACTCAGTTTGTTTTATAAGATGTAATTAGATATTAAGTAATTTAAGATTTATTTAGAATTCTTAGTTATTCCAACCTCAGCTGGAGGTTTGGCACTATTTTAATTATGACTTGAATTTCTGCCTCAAAGTAACTTCCATGCTTTAAGGTAAATAGCAAAAGATTCATCCCCATTTCTTCATAAATTTCCACTGTGTAGAAAATAAACTAAATTCTGCTGAATACTACTAGAATGCACATGTTCCATATTATCTATTTATCTTCTATCAATTATCTTAATTGCATAAACAAAACTATGAAATCCTTCAGTTTATGTGAATACTGACTGTCACTCAGCATATTCTAGCTGGCAATAACAAAGAAATAATAACTACTTCTAGTAAGTTTATGATCCTGTGGCATGTATTTTACAAAGTAGTTTGTAAAGATGAATTATTTCTGTGCTTGTCTAGTTATTAAAGGTAGCAATTTAATCAGTGACTGATCTCCATCTCAAATTACATCTGGAGTGATAATGAGTATGTACAGCTGCTTTGACTTTTCTGTTATGTCCATATGGATACTCAAATTGATACCAGTACATTATGCATGCCTAGAATAGTCTCCTGTCCTCTCTGTTATCTTTTCCCTGCAGTAAAAAAGTATTCACTGATGAAAAATTTAAATGAAAACATCTAAGAATTTAGGATCATACATCCTGGCTTAAGATGTTCTAATTAGTTACTCTTGGCACCCAGAGTCATTATTCAATTTGCCCCATATGAAAAGCTTTGGTACTCTTCTATGCTCCAGTAATGGTCTTATTGTTAAATATTTAACACACCTGGTACATCTGATTTAGAATCTCTGGTTGATACAGTGTCAAAATAAGTATTTTGGTGGAGGAAAGATTTATAATGAATATTACAGGATTTGCAGCAAATTCTTCCCTGAGCACCCGTAGTGTTAATACAGGAGAAGGTATTAAATCCTGTGTGTATCCAACAGTACTGCTCACAGGTACCTGATTTTTATGAACATCTCTCTCTTGAAAATATATGAGGGAAACAAAAATAAACTTGCATAATCCTTCCATACACCAGGCTTTTTTAATGATAAATTTAAAGGTTTTTCAAGAGAGGTTCTTCTGTATTTACTCACAACTAATTTAAAAAACCAAGCAAACCAGTATGCTTTGTAATCCAATGAAAATGGAAGTTTTTATATCAGTGTACAGCTGAAATACAAACTGACTTATCACTTCCTTTGTGTTTTTCTGTTGGTTTCAATCTTTATTTTTTGTCAAAAGCAAAGAGATACAGCATCACTGCAGAAAGAACCCTTCATCCAGACTTGTAAGGAGAAAATAAATCAGCTTTGGAGCATTTTAAAAATTTGCTGTTGATGTATTTTGCATGCTTATTAACTGGGGTTTTTTTGTGGCTTTAAAAAAAATTTTTTTTGTGAGAGTAAGTTGTGTGTCACTTAGAACTGTGTATAGCAGGCAGCATTCTGGAGGATGATGATGATGACTCGTGTGTTTGCTTCAGCAGCAATGTCACTGTGAGTCCTAAGATGGCTGTCATTCTTTCTCTCATTTTAAAAGAGAAACTCCCAAATAATAAAGAGAGAACTAGGGTATTATGTTGTTATATTGTTTGTCTCCTTGTGAAAGTTGACTACTTCTGCTGGGTGCTTGAGCCAGGGAAGAGCTGTTCCTGGTAAGTGTGAAATAAGTACAGCAGCTGGGCATCCACTGGGAACTTAAAATCTTGAGCCCTGACAACTTTTTGAATAGAGCAATCTGAAAACAGCTGGATTAATTCTCATCAAATCTCTGTAGGGAAAATATCCCTCTGTGATCAATTTATTGAAGTATCAGCAGGAATGTTCATCTTTTTCCTGAGATGAGAGAGCTGGGCTGACTGTACCACATTGCTTTAATTAAGCAGAGTGACTGCCCTTTCTGGATCCTTTTGGGGCTAATTGTAGCCATTCGTCTAATTTTTTAATTTGTTTGTTTGTTTTGCTTGCAACATACTTCCCATGCAGAATTCCCTGTTGGAAATACCAGTGTTGTGTAGAGAGTGCATGGTATCCTGGTTAAATATTGCCATATTAACTTGGGATCAACAGCACCTGTAAGTGATCTGTGGCATAATCTGCTTGTCACAGCCCCAAACAGGCAATACTTGAAGATTTCTCTAACCTCATTATATAGTTCATTTTAGAATTATTTTAGTCTTATCATTTTTTTAGGAAGGCTTTGGTTTTGAAATGAGAAAGGCAAATGTAGATATATGGTTGTGTGAGCCTACAGGTACATTTGACACCTCTTTCCATGGTGATTCCTGCAGATCTTGGAGATGGGAACTTGCTGGCCTCTATGTGTGCAACAGGGGTGCAACTTGGACATTCAGGGCTGACCTGTTATAGCATTCATCTTCCATTCAGAGGGACATTTTATGTAATTTGCCTTTGATGTTTGTCTTTGAAGAGAAGTCTTCAGGGTTAGGGGTTGTTGGGGTTTTTTTAGATTTTTTTTTTTCTGCCTTCACTGTTGTGTGGTTTTCTTGAATGTTTTTCTCTCTTGACTTTGATGGTACCAGTCTTTCTTAACTTTGGAACTCTCAACTACTGTAACTGCTCCTCCAGTGTCTAGTTGATTTATTTTCCTTACTAAGGAGTAGAAAAACCTTTGAACAACAACTCTTTAACCTTTTTAGCTGTCATTTTCAACTTGATTGCTTGTCTGCAAACTGGCTCTTGCTTCTGATTTTAAAACGTGTTCTTCTAACTCAGCCTGTTTTAATTCTTTAAATAATCTTGTTCATTTTCCTTCTGAGATAAACATTTTTAAAAGGCTCTGGAACACTAAATGTCCAACAATTCACTAGGGTATCTAGCATTTCTTGCAACTCTCTTATATGTCATTAAGATGGAAAACAGTATACTAAGACTCCCTGTAAATTAATCCAGCTCTTGCGCCTTTAAGGCTAAAAAAATATTTTTTTATTGTCATATGAGTCCATACTTCAAGAGGCAAAAATCTGCATATAGACATAGAAAAAGCTAGTCATCCAGATATTCTTTGTAAAAAAAGTGTTCTAGAGGCATCCTTCGTGGTGAATGCTGAGGAGATGGCTCCCTGATGAGTGATTACCATACCTCACTGACTGACTCAATTCATGTATAAGTTTTATTTTAAAATCAATGAGTGGAATACAACTCTATTCAATGTTATGCATAAGAGACATAGCTGTGCCTTCTGGTCTGGTCTGTCACCAGGGACTGCTTAAAACTGTTCTTTTCATGCAGATACTTATGCAGGGTAACCTTAGACTTAACAATATGTAGCCATCCTGTTTTCTGATAGAATAGCAGGTGGCTACTTAGAGCTTCCATATGACTTATTCATATGTCCCACTGTTTGCTTGTGTCAAGAGATCAAAGACAGTTCTTTCCTGGTTTGAAGCAGGTGGATGTCACTGATCTCATTTGGAATGTTGCCTTATCTAGCGGAAGCAGCAAATGTATCAATATTTTAGGAATGTGGTGCTGAGGAAATCCAGAAACAGATGAGTAGCACAGATCTGAATGGCTNAAAAAAGAAAGTTCTAATCTATAAAAATTACTTGGAAGGCTTACCAAAGGCATGTTTCCTACCCTCCCCAGGCATATATATTGTTTGCTTGGTAGCTTAAATTCACTTCTGGAGACTGATGCTTTTTTTCTTAAATATCTTTATTTGCAATTTAGCTACCCACTTAAGGGGCAAGTCATTCAGCTTAATTTTCTCCAGTTTTCCCAGCTGTTACCTAAAGGATCTTTCTTCACTCTCCTGGCATGTGCAGTTAGTTTTGTGTTTACACTACTCTTCTCTAATGAGTAGTAAAAACACTACTGAGAAGAATATGTGGAACTGCAGCTTAAAAGTGTGATAGCCTTCCAAAGTGTTTCTGAAGCTGGGCTTTGCCCTGTCTTGCCTGTAATACCCAGTCCTGTACCCCTGTTATGTACAACAGGAAACTCTTGCAGATTTACCCCAAAGCAACTTAGACAAGAGCTGTGTCCATTTTTATGCTCAGTAAAATTTTCAGATCCGTTCAAGTTTTTGTGATAGTACAGGGTATGTATTGAAATGCAAGAAATATGAGTAAATACTTCCTTAAAGCTCACTTGTCAACTGAAAGCTTTTTAAAGCAGCCCTGTCATTTTAAATTCCCTAAAAGTATCATATGTAAAATGATATACATGTGCTTTATAATCCTATCTTTAGTAAATGGATTTGCAGCCTAAGAACTTCTATGAATTGGAACACTCAGATCCTTAGGCTTATTCAAGAAAAAGCATTTTAAAATGTAAAGAGATTAAAAATTGTATTCCTAGTGATTTTGTAAGCAAAGATTTAGCTTATTTTCTAACTAAAAGCAAAAGCTGACATTAGCCCTGTGATTCCCAGTCTCAGGATGAAGAAGCCATTTCAGTCTCGTATATTCAGATAACTTTTAGACTGGGTGTTTAAGAAGTAGCTATTTTATTAAGATAGATATCTGAGGGTGAAAAAGTGAGACAAAAATCACCCTGACCTAGAGTGTCTTGGTCAGGAGATGGATCCTGGTGCTTGTCATTCCAGATGTGACTCCAGGCTCCCTCAGCTCGTTGATGGGAGGTGCAGTCCCTGCTGTGCTAGCCACCACAGCTGGCAGGGTCAATGTGTTCACATTGCAGCTCCTGCCTGGCTTCCATTTTGGACAGAAAAGTCAAGTGGGAAAAGGGACTCTGCTTCATTTTTGGTTAGCTGGGAGCTGGAGATGGTGCAAAAGAGCCACTACAAGATTGTGCCGTGTTCTGCCTCTGTGGCTGTTTCATACAGCCTGATCTCTATCTGGCACCTGTTTTGGGAGGGAATACATACAGTAAAGTATAAATGCAGGTGTGGATTTTATGAACAGCTGACAACAATAAGCCAATTCACAGATCAAAGTAAAACTCTGCAAGCATATAATTTATGTATTTTATTTGGCTTAATTTATATAATCACTGAAACTAAGGTAGCACTTTTTGATGAACATGTTTTTCCCTTTAGATTCTTCCCCTAAATGATTTATCAAAATAGTTATATTTATAAATCCTAAATCTTAAGCCTTTTCCTCTTTAAACAATGACTGAAGATTTCTAATCGTCTAGTTTGAGATGGTGTAAAAATATAATTTTCTCTTTGGAATTTCTGTGGGTTTTTTTTTAGAGTTGTTTGAGTGTTTTTTGCAATTTTAAATAAAAGCTTATTTTGGGGATGATTCAACAAACCCTTTGGCTCTTTCAGGCTGATGATAACTCTCAACTTCCTTAGTGAAAAACAAGCCCTGCTAGAATTACATTGAATTTTGTTTTAACTGTACTAGGTTCCAGTTTAATCACCTACTAAGAGTCCTGAGCACAATACTGTCCTCAAAGAGCTGTGGTCAGGAGTGATTGAAGCTCAGATATTAATGATTTAAGAGCACCTTCTGGTGACTAAACAAAAGCCAAAAAATGTTTGTTTTGATTGTGGGGTGAAAGTTTAGAGGTGTATCTAGAAGTATGTCCTGCAAACAGCTTTGATTCGTTTTACAGCTGAATATACCAGAATATTAGCCTTTCTGCTCTTGAAGCTTACACCACTCCTCCCTCAGCTCTTAATCTCTTCTGTTTTTAAGCATTGCTGAACAGATGCTTAGGCAGGATAAGATCTAACAAAAGAGTAGCAACAACTAGAAACTCTGTTAGAAATTGAGGTTCAGCTGTGGTCTTAGGTAATGCTTATCTTTCCTGAAACAGGGGATGTTCTTTTATTCATAACTTCACTTGCTCTTGTTTTGATTTCTGCCATCTTTGATTCTGGCAGTACTTTGGTGTGGAAATAGTCACATGTTGAAAGAAGACTGTTTATTTATTGCAAAAGTGCTAAAAGCCTTTAAGGTCAATGGAAAGTTTATGGAAATTTGTTTCCTTTTCTTTGTTGCTGGTATTAAGCTGTTAATGTCATAGGAATTTATCTTTGAAAACATTTTCTTTACAAGAGAAATTATTTTTGCATTGATAAGCATAGAATCGGTTTTGATCTTCCAACTGATCAATTGATATGATGGAAACTTTACAGCCATACTTTATCTGAGGTGGTAGCAGAAATGCCAAATTCTAGTCTATGAACTGAAAACTGAATAAAAGCAGTATTTAGACTTATGTTGTTGTGAATAGTTTCTTTTGATCTGGATTCTAAACCAGTTTTGAAATTCTTGATGAATACTGCTTTCAGACCATGTCAATAACAGAGTCTCTCAAGGAATATTTGATGAGTTTTCTCCAATAAAAGTTAAGAATTTATTGCAGTTTGTGTGGTTCTCTAGGATTTAGAAGGAGAATTGGTTTTGTTAATTTTCATATCTATTTACTTATTTTTACCTGTAGCAAAACTTCCTGAAAAGCAAAACTGGGAACCAAAACATTTAAAAATAAATTATCTTTGCTCACAATTAAAAACAAACAAGCGAAAAATGTTTGTTTTGATTAAGTTATAGATGACGTAAATGGTTCTGCTTATGTCAATGCATGCCTGTTGTTTGGAATAGTGAACTGGAAGGGTACTGAAGGAACCATCCAGTTGAGCAGGTAAGGTCATATAGGCAAGGAAAGTAAATTTTATTTAAACCGAATTAGTTTTAATTGGCATCCTTGCAATAATAATCTTCCTTCAGCTGAGAAATATCCTTTCAGATGTCTGTCTCTTCCATGTGTGAACTTCTTTCTGAATTTACTATGTTTTCCAATTTTGTTTAAGCTGGTTAAATAAAGCAATAATTACTCTATATTTGTTGTATCTTTCAAAGGTCTTTTTGTAGGAATTCCACCATTGCCAGGAAATTTACTCTGCATTGACTGTTAGATTGCTTGTTGAGTGAGGTGACCAGAGCCATTTCTGGCTTGATACATTCCAAAGAAACAACTAAATGATAGTTGAAGCTGTGAAATGCTGACAGGAATACTCAATGGCATGTTTGTAAACTGGCATATTAAATAACAGAAGTATCTGTTTGAATGCATTTGTATCTGTCTGTAGTTGCCAAGAGCTGGGGAGGCATGGCCCACAGCATGGCCCCTGGAGGGTGTGCTGCTCGTGCTCCTTTGGCATGTGATTCATGGAATCTGAGATGGGGCAGCACCAACCAACCAACCCATCCTCATTCTCCCTGACCATGCAGCTCTCTTGAAACAATTCCCTGCTCTGGTGCGTTTGGCTACCTGAATCATCACTTTTTCTCTAAGCCTTAGGGTCACTGGTTTTTCCTGACCCTATTCCAGAGTGATTGGCTGCCTTCTTGCTTCTTTTCCTCTAGTTTCCAAGAGCCTAATTTACTGAATTTAGAATTCAGTGTATGGCTTTGAGTCCTGCTGGCTTTTGAGCACTAAGCTGTGTACTGGTGTAACTTCTGTTTGTATTGTCTTGGTTCTGTTTATGCTGTCTTGGTGGGTCCTTGTTTCCAATCCATTCTGCTGTGTTTGACCTGAGTGTGAATAGATCAGCAGCAACTTTGAGAACTTCCCCTAACAGAAGTTAGATCATCAGCCTCTTGAGAGCTGGTTATCCTGGGAAGAGTCATATGAATTCCTTGCTCGTCACTGATGGTCCTACACTTTCTGTAGCCTCTCGCTGACAAGGCAGGCTGGCTGTGTGTCCCACATGCTTTGCTCTGTCCCTGTAAGGATGGCATCAAACAGGCCCGGAGGGTCCTGGGCTTGTAGGTGTGTGTTGCAGTTTACTCTGTTACAGTGGGGCATTCCAAGCCATGTTCCCCTGACCTGTATTCTCCAGGGGGCAACAGTCCCATGATAAATTTTCAAATATTTTTCCCTGTTCTCAAATTTTGCTAAAACTTCCAAAAACTTTTGTTTGTCATTTTCAACATGATGTCAATATTTCTTTCATTCCTGGCTTGGCATTTAAATACAGAACAAATTAGAGATATCCTCCCACTGCCCCCCAGAAACCTCAAAACCAGAAAACCCACCCAAGCAAACAGAAACACTCCCAAAGCCTTCTACCAATACATGACATGATTGATTCTGGGAAGCTTGGAGCTGTCATAGTTAAAACTAAAAATATCCTAGTCTCTCTTTCTTATACCTCTTCATCCACTTCTAGAGGGAGTGTTGGAAGTTACTAACAGTGTTGTGACATACCCATAAATTATAAAGTCAACCATAAAATATGAGTGAAATGGCACCTGCCATGTGAATAAAATGTATTCTGAACTGATGCTATTTTATGAGTAGTAAAAATCTCTCATATCCCCAAACAAAAATGCTTTGTAATACCCTAGAGACACGAATGCCATTATACCATTTCTTTACAGCAAACAGAAGGATGTGCATTGTATTTAAGGCAAATGTGTAATGCCCTGATAATTGCTACAGCAGAGAAGTTGAAAGTAAGTGCTTATCTATATAATTATCTGAAAGACAGTACTTGAAATCTACTCAGTAACAGCCCTTTGAAATTATTAATCTATTAAGTTTTTAAAAGAACTATTCTCTCTTCTTATCTCAGAATTTGTACTGAGGTTGTGTTTAGAAACTGGGAACCTCTTATGAAGCTGTATGTGTGCTGATGGGAAAGGGAAGAGAGGAAGATGGAATTGCTTGGTTTGATTTTTTTTAATGTAAATATATAAATGGATTTTTAAAAGTCTTGAAAAGTCTTAAGATGGGATGCAAGGAGAAAATGATTTATTTTTGTTCCTTTGGAAAGTGTCTGTGTGTCAAATTTTACGGCATTTTTATATTTTCAAAACTAATGTAGCTTTTGGGAGCTTCTAGTATGAGCTAGTTTCCTGCCATGAGAATTCTGTCCTTAAAAGACATGAAATGTGATGGTTAGATACTAACCATCACTCTAAATGATTGAAAGGCAGAAATAGATGCCTCTTGGTGAGCATCGAAACTTGATTTAAATAGTCAAGGAGAAATTTAGGAGTTGGTGACACACTGGATTTAGAGCATTTGCCTGTTACCTCCGGAAGCTTAAGTTAAAACCCTTAACTAGGTCACAAGTGAAAAGGAGCTTTATGGTGATGTACAGTGAAAAATTGGCACAGTGCATTACCTTGTTGCCAAGTACCTCAGCTTGCCTATATGCTTTTTGCTCCGTGTTTTAAAATACTGTAGCGTGTTTGATTAATTATAGAAGTCTTATAAAACACATATATATTTATGGCTCACTATATAAATATATACATACATATGTTTAAAGTATATACACAAATGCATAAAAATTCATAAATAATGTTATCCTTCATTCATGTTAATCCTGTGATTAGATCAAAACCTGTAGCCAGTCTTACTTTAATGTAGAAACTACTGAGATTGAGTTCTATTTAAAGGTAAGGGGAGTAGGTGGAACAAGAAACCCATCTGGCTTAACTGTGAGCTTCTGAGAAAATGAAATGCTAAAATGAGAACTGTACCAGAAATGGAAAAGCAGGGAGATACCTGGTGAGGACTACAAGGGCATTCCTAGGGTGTGCAGAGATGCAGTCAGGAAAGCAGAAGCTCAGCTTGCATTAAAATTGACCAGAGGTATTGAAAACTGCAGAAATATGTTTTTCAGGTGTGTAAACAGGCAGAAAGAGAACACAGCATGGCCTGTTGTTAAACAGGAGAGGTGAATTAGTCACCAACAAGGTGGAGACAGAGATTCTCAGCACTTGGTTCACATCTCTCTTTGCTGGCGCTGTTGAGCCCCACGCCCTGGGCACAGAAATCCAGGCTGATGCAAACACAGACCCACTGTCAGCAAAGGAGTTGGTATGGGAGCTTTACAGGAGCTTGGCCCCTACAAATCAATGGGCCCTGACAAAATCCTCCTGAGGCTGATCAGAGAGCTGGTTCATGTTGTGAGACTGCTCTCTATAATCTTTAAGACTGGGGGGTGTTCCAGAAGACTGGAAGAAAGCTCATGGCGACTCCATCTGCAAAGAGGGCTGAAAGGAGAGTCCAGGAAATTATAGGCCCATCAGTCTTACTTTTGTTTTTGGGAAGGTTATGGAATGAGTTCTCCTGGGGCTATCACAAGTCAAGTCAAGTGAAGAACATGAGTGGGAAAAGTCAGCAGAAATGTACCCAGGTCAAAATGTGCTTGACACACTTGATTGCTGCCTATGAGAAAGTAACCTGCTTATTGATGTGGGGCAAGACTGACTGCCTGAGTCTCTCCAGGGCTTTGGGCATGGGTTCCCACACCCTCCTGGTACAGTAATGGATGTGTTGGGGTCTAGACAAGGCATCTGTGCAGTGGGTGGGGACCTGTCTGCCTGGTCATGTGTAAACAGCACCTGTCACAAGTGGGATCAATATTGGACCCAATGGGTGGTGATCTGGAAGATGGGATGGAGTGTACCCTGACAGAGTTTAGAGATGTTAACAGAATAATGCATACAGAACATACACGTAACCATGTTACCTTTGGAAATGGAGGCTGCCTTGTGGAAAATAAAGCCTAGGAAAAAACCAACTTTTGCAGTTAAAGAAACCTAACATAAAATTTTTTTTGTTTGTTTTCAACAAGAGGAATAACATTAGGATAATGTGTTACTCTGAGTGGTCTTAAAGTAGCATAAGGGTGATCTTAAAGTAATCTATGGAAGTACAGAACTTTTCTAAATTAAATCATAACTATGTTAATGTGTTAGGAAAAAGTAAGTAATAGGGTTACCTCAGTCTGTTGGAATGTGTTCTTTTTCCTTTTTTTTAAAATTAGTTTCTTCATTATCCTGGCAACATTTGGCCATGAAAATAACTCTTGGTTGAAGTGAACATTGTAAAATGTTAGAGCAATGGAGTGTCTCCTTGCTTCCTGGAAGATTCTTTTCTAATTCCAATTTGCTTCTAATAGTAACTATCTGCATACATGAGAAAACTTTGGGATTACTGTTACTATTCTTCTGAATCAAGACTGAATTGTCAGAACTTAGAATATTTCAAACCTTGCTCTTTTTTCTAGAAAATGATTAACTGTGATAGGAAACTGAGTGCAAGAAGTTCAGTCAGTGGATTGGGTAGATGATCTGCCTCTTACTCAAAACAGGAATTATTTTTATATACATTTTGACCTTTGGGATTTTATATCCAGGGTAGCATTTACAGCTGTACTTAGATGAGATGGTGATATAGGGTATTATGTCATGTTTTGTGTTTGTATCAAATGCCAACTTGATTTTCTGTCAAGTCTTAATTTTAAGCATAGTGCCAGACCTATTTATAGGCAGGATTTTGGATGCCATCTATGAACTAGGCCGAGCATTTCTAATAGAATATATGCTTCTCTCATATGATATGTCCAACCATGATATTAAAATAAGAAATATGAAATGTCAGTAATATTCCAGATAAGAGAGGTGAAGCTACATTTCTTTCACTTCATTTCTTTTCACTAAGTTTTTTCCAGCTCAGTGGAGGATATTGTGCTATTTGCAGTATCTTTTAAAGGGCACTGATCTCTAAGTTGAGATGGAGGACCACTGGCGCCTGGAAAATATTGGCAAGATTTGAACTGTTAATTGGTGTAGTGGTTCTGTAGAGAACATGGAGTTTGCTGTTAAACTCTGTAGATTGACTCAACTCCACTCCATTTTATAGGAAGTTTTCATAAATATGTGTAAATCCATCTGTTTAAAACTAAGTAGCATAAAAACTGTCTGTGTTGTTAACTTGAGAATGTTTGAGGGTGATACAGTTCTTAGTAGTGGTGTATTTCTTTGCTTAGATTCAAGGCAGTCAGCATTTGGATTTTTTTTTTAGATAATTATGGCTTATAGTCGCATATTTTAAGGAACATATATGCACATAATCTGAAGAAAAATCTGAAGACAAAAGACAAGATGGCTTTTTTCGAGATCCATTCTATGAAAGCAGCTATACTTTCAGTAGTATTATTTTCTCCCTTTCTGTATAAAGCTTTTAAATGAAAATACTCCAGTCATTTGTGCAGTGGGAGAGATTCCTGTGCCTGTTATTCACTTATCTCTTGGACTCTATTCATCTATAATTCTGTGAATAATTTTTTTCAAAAAAACTTGAAATGGATCATTTTGACATGTGCTATTACTGGAAACTAAAGGGAAAAATGTCTTTGCATGAAGGAAAAGTAGAAGGCTCTTTATACATCAGTACTTTTCCTTGGACTTAATATTTAGAAAGGGGAGGAGGACGAAAACTTTGCTTTAATGCCTCTAATACACAGTGCTGGTGTCTGGTGACTGCTTAGTTTTAAACAACACAAAAAATGATTCTATATTGTAATTGCTTGAATGACTTGCATTATAGTATACAAAATGAATGCAGCTGTCATGATGGAGACCATGGGTGCACAGGAGTTATAATTTTTGCTAGTATTGCCTTTATGCTAGTGATAAGTCAGTGCTTTGTAAGGTGAATGTATAATGAATATGAATATTCAGAAACTGTTGGTGTAGTTGAGTAATAGAAAATAGGCTGTCATGAGAAATGCAGGAATTTATTTGAAAGCCTGTATCATGAATATACACCAATAGAATATTTTCTTTTCTTGTGGTGTTCATTGCGGTTTAAGTAGGGTTCCTTACTGTGCAGTGTGACCAGAAGTTACTATCTTTTTAAAGTAAATGCTTATATCAGAGAAAGAAAAAAAAGATTTTCCTACTGAGCAAGTGATTATAGATGAAATTTTCCATGCAGCAATTTCCAGCTGATGTGAGCTGCATTGATCCCATATAATAGTGCCTGGTACTGGCAGAACTGGATTTGAATTTCTACACTTGAGCAGGTGTGATTAACTTCAGTAAGATGAACTAGAGCAGTACCACTTAGTTCTTCCTGTGGAGGAAGTTGGCAATCTTGGGGAATTACTGGCTGTACACAAATCAGGATAAAAGCAGTTCTTCTGCCATTTGCATTCAGGAGAACTGGCCACATTATGTATATGAAATAATTCTTTGGTTGCTAGGCTGGTCAGACTACAGCTGAAGAAGTACCATTTTGAGGTGTAGATGACTTGGAAAAGTTCTAGAAGAAGGAAGTTTAGAAAATGAGTCACGAGGATTGCTAGATTAATTTGATTTATTCAGAGAAGAAAAGGCTGAAGGCAGATGATTGTAAAAGATGAACAGAAAGAGGAAGGATGTTATCTGATTTCCAGGTCTGCATTCAGGAAATATGTGGAAGTAAGAAAAAAAGGTGAATTCAACCTTTGGAAATACTTTCTAATAATAAGTTATTACTAAAATAGATTGACTAAGATTGTTGTAGACTTCTGTCATTGTAATTATTAAGATCAGGTTAGACAAATAACTGAGAAAAAAGATTTCAGTATAGTTGGGGTAGTTGTTAGGGCTGTTGTAACTGAAATGGCAGTTTAAGGGGTTTTTGGTAAAAAAAAGTCAAATACCACTTTGTGAGAAGGTAGAAGAAAATTCTTGAGTAGTTAATGTAGTATTCTCACATTTTATTTTAAAATAGAATGAATATTACATTCATTATTATAAGACTACTTTTATCTGCTGCATCTGGTTTGCTTACCAGGTCTTCATAAAACTGCCCGCATTTCAAGTCACTGTGCATTCCCTCAGAGTCAGACATTCAGATATCCTATTCTAAACAACCTGTCCTGGTCTGTGTTCTGTGAGTTTATATAATGTTGTGCAGCCTAAGCAAGGGAACAGATTTCATTTATGTAAGTGGAAATACATTGCATAATTAAGATGCCATGTAAGTTTGGACTTTGAAAGCCACGTCTACTCCTATGCAGAATCCTTTCAGTTGTTTTGGGGACTATTGCAAAAATGTGCTGTAGAATGATAGCCTTTTTCAGAAGCAGAACACCTGCAAGAGTAAACCTTAAATAAATATTTTGCAGAATTTATACCTCAGCTAATTTAATTTTTTTTTAACAGAAGTGTTAAGCTTATTGAAATAGAGGATATATCCTCATAGGGAAAATTGTTTCTGCATTCTAATCTTGATTTTGCTTTTCTGAAATTTTTGGATTTTTTTGAGCATGGTTTTGTTTAAAATAATTTGGATAGATGAACTCAGGATGAACTGAATTAATCACTAGAGTTTGCACTTTGCAACAGAAACTGCTACTTTGTCAATGAATAAACGGAAACCTATTTAAGAGGAAGCCTGTGATTGCTTGGCATGTGAGAAGCTGTTGTGAATGTCATTTGTGTTTCTAAATATAATTTCTTCTATCACTGCAAAGCAGTATGTAACAAATAGAGGAGTGTGATTGGCATATGCAAATAATTCCTTAATGTATTAAATATTTATTTCTCTCGATAAGTCACTGAAGAAAAATTAGAGCTACAGTATGTTCAGTATATCCTGTTTGCATATGTGAAAAAACCAAACCCAACAGCAAGTTATAAAATAAATGTAAAAATACAGGAAAATCAAATGAAAATTCTTTGAATTTTTGTCAGGGGCTTGTCAATGCTTTATGCCTGGAAAACAAAAATGCCTTTGTGGGTTTTTCAGGACATATTATTTTTCCTTAGGAAAAAATACTTCAAAACTTAGTCTGTCACTCAATATTGTGGTATGTGAAGTGGCCTCTAGATCACTTCTGCATTTCTCTCCCACTGATTCAGGCTTGTGCTGTCATGTGGTCTGAATTTTTTCCCTATCTTTATTAATATATACAGCTAATATCAGATTTGTGCAGTCTCTTTCATTGCTGTAAATGTTAGGCACAAGGTCTCAAGTAGAAAGGTTGCCAGTACTTCTGTTTATGAAGAACTTGATCTTGTAACTTCCAAGTACAGTTATTATATTTCCATAAAAGATGAAAAGAAGATGGAGAAAAATTTTTCAGCAATGGAGAGAATAGCTCTTGACAGACACACCAGTACTGATACTAGGATGGATCTGTGAAGCAAAATACGCTCTGTATTATATATTCGGATACATCTCAAGTAGGAAATGCAAAGAAATCCAACATTTCTTAAAATTAGCAGTAGAAGTGTGACACTAAGTAATGTAGACATAAACGAGTTTCTCCATAACTTTATTTAATAGTGAATATTTGTAATATGAGTACAGCTTATGCTTTGTTTCTCCAAAAGCACTGATTTTATAAATCAGACCTCTGTCCATCTACCAGGAGTTTTGTAGATCTTCATCTGCTGATGTCAGAAAATAGCTAATGACTTTTCTGGTTTAAATTAGTGGCCCTCTCTGAAAGATTTTGTGGTATTATTTTTGCAGGAAGATACAGGAGATGACAAGACTGCGTTTTTCACAGATCTATAAATATTACAGCAGGAAAGGCCACTTTAATAACCTGCTCTGACGTCTTATGTATTGCAGGGCGTAGGTTTCATCTGACTGCTCCTTCACTTTGAACCAATAATTTCTGACTGAACTAGAATGTACTTTTTTTCCTGAAATGCATCAGTCTTGGTTTAAAAATCTCTGCAGTGATAAATATTGCCACTGTACATTCTAGCTCAGCTATATTTGCCATTATTTTATGGCAGTGGTAATATTCCAGCTGAATGTAGGTATCCCTTTATTGCAGGTTTTGGTTGCCCTGTGTTGGCTTTAGCCCTTGCATTTGGGTATATCTTTCTGCTAAGTGAAACCCTGTAGTGTTACACATCTTTCATGGAATCTATTACTGACTGATTACCTTGGTGAGTGACTGATGTGTCACTGGTGCTTCTGAATGCCTTTGAATGTGCAGCATCCTGATGTCTTTCTATTGTTTGGTAGATCTGTTTTATAGTATTCTGAGATGGGAAATGTTCTCTTGGCATGTACCCTCTGATTCTTTAGAGGCTTTGATTATAACTCTGCCAGCTAGGAAAAAATATTAAACCTGTGGTACCTGGGCAGGCCACACAACTTGTTCTGGCTTCCTCTCATCACTGAGGCTTTCTCAGTCATGAGCAGGGAGTGGGGAGCAATGCAGGCACAGGGAGTGGGGAGCAATGCAGGCACAGGGGAGCAATGCAGGGACAGGGAGTG